>CM061067.1:97917684-98086101 GCA_030762895.1 Sophora flavescens | reverse complement strand
AGGCAAAGTTCCCCGAATAGGTTCATTGCATGACGGTTATCAAACCAAATCATATAAACCATATATGATCTTTGCACTGAGTCCACAATCCATATTTGTTCATCATTCATGGTTCTATAAGAAAACACATTCTTACCTTCATTCTATCCGGTGTTTGAGCTTCGCGAGCCAGCTCTACCAACAGTTTGATTGACACGAGCACCGCGTGATTAAAGCGTCTCCTCCCGCGTTTTCCTGGATAACATGTCTTCGCAGCATTGATTAGGATCTGCACTCTCATTGCTAAGTCTCAAACAACTAGCTCCTTGTCATTGGTTCTATCCCTTGTTTCACCCTTTCATCAAACTCATCACCTTCAGTGATCATATTGTTAACCAAGCCTCCACTTCCCTGATTTAAAGCCATATCCTGGAGAGTAAGCCAGCTCAAAACAGTTTCCAGTGCGTAGCCAATCCTGCCCGCAGTGGTGCAAACTTTGCCTCTCAAGTTCTTTCCCTTTGCAAAAAATATCTTGCCATCAACATCAGCATTGATCATACCCAAAATTATCATCACTATCATCTAGTCAAGCTGTCTTTCATGTTGCAATATCATGAAAACACTTTAGCAAAGTCGGGTGGCAAAGGCACCATCATAAGGATATGAGTTTTCACAATCGAGTAACATTCATTCAAACCAGTCAAAAACCTCATCACATAATCTTCTTCCCCATACTTATTTGCACTCAATTGCACTCGATTATAGGTATATAGTTCCCAATTCTTACCAACATATGGTGAGTTAGTGAAAACATCAATCGAGATATTACCTTGCTGAAAGCATACAATTCAACTTATAAATTGAGATTTTTCTTACCAATCTCCTTGAGAAAACCTTTTGTGAGATTATTCCAAACTTTGTAGCTAGTACCATATGAGCAATCAAGGAGAAATTAAACTAACCAGTCAAGTGTGAATCATATTTTACACCTTTCCCAAGCATCAAGCTTAGATCGAATCGATCCCGCGTAGGCATCGAGCCATCAAGAAACTCCACTGTTCTTGAGATCAAAGAACGCCATCATTTTTGCCCAGGTACTGGTAATTTTTCTTGTTCAACATCGGATTCTGAGCGATGCACTAGTGTTCTGCCCCGGATGAACGAATAAGGAACTTGTAGGATTATGAGTAGGGATCTTGCACCAAATTTGCTTGCACAAGTGCCATTAATAATTGTTGTTCCTCACCATGATTGAATAGGAACAACTAAGCTCACAAGAGCTTTGATACCATAAAACAACTGGAAACTTAGAGAGAATGAAGAAGAATAAAGCTATGAATTTACAAATGATTCCTCTTGATTATTCAATGATACAACTCAAGTATTTATATGTTAGCTAGAGTAGCTTATAGCATAGCTAGAATATGACCACGTGTGGACGAGGCGGGAGTGATCACTGGTGCAAGAAGCCTGATATGAGCGACCACGGCGGTTCTCAGCGAAGGGACACATGAATGAACCGAGATCACACATCTAACGAGAGATCAGAGGCTAGTAGGTATGGGACTATATGGTTGATGATGGCTTATATGAATTGATTGGTACTACCTATACTAACAAGATGCATCTTCTTTTTCTGTAGCTCATCACTTAAGAACTCCACGATTAAGTATGCTTGACTTGGAGCAGTTTCGCATTGATAGGTGACCACTTGGGAAGTTTTCCTATAGACGTGGAGTGAGGACAAAGCATCTTGGAAAGACACGTGTTGATTTAAGGGACATCACAATCCATAGAGTGACAGGGGATGTTACAAATGGTATTAGAGCGACGCTCCCAACAGTGTGGTTTGGGGATAAACCAAGCGGAAGCTAGTGGCATGTGACACTGAGTGACGACGAGGGCGGGAGGATCGTCGGTGCAAGAAGGCACGGACATGGAGCGGCTCCTGGAAGGCTTCTAAGCGAGGACACATGAATGAACCGGGACACACATCGGAACAGAGAGGGATCCCGGGAGGTCATGGTATGTGACTATCCAGTTGAGGATGTCTTATAGAATCGGATTAGTACTACACATACTAACAAGATGCATCTTCTTTTTGGTAGTCAGTCACTTAGGAACTCCACGATTAAGCGTGCGACTTGGAGCAATTATGGATGGGTGACCTCTTAGGAAGTTTTTTCAAGAGTGTGAGTGAGGACAAAGACGTTGAAAAGACACATGTTAGTTTGTGAGAGCAGTCATCAATCCACAGTATAGAGGATGTTACATAAGAGCTTTTAACCGGGTGAGCGACTCATCAACTACTACTAAGCTAACTACATCTAATGAATTCCTAGCAATTGAATTCTAACATGTGAGAAATGTAAAGTGTAATAAGAGTCTCTTTGTAGCTTTTCTATAAAGTTAATACAACGGTATTAATGGGCACTATCCAGGAAGGGAGCAATTCTTAGATGGATACAACCTAGTACCTCATTTTTAAAAGCAACTAATAAAATTATGCCGACACATTAAAATATAAATAGTACATTTAATTGGTGGGTTCGACTCGTAGGGACGCACATTATGGTGAGTGTGCATGGGCACACCCACCCACTTTAAAATATTTACTAGCATATATGTTTTTATTTTTCCCCCATTTTTGACAAAATTGTACCCATGCCTGCCTTTTCTTTATTTCTTTCTTTCTATACGCCTCACACGATAGAAATAGTGTGGTCTTCTGTCTTTCTTCTTTGAGAGGACAATGGCAGTGCTAAGCCTACCACCGGTGTCAGTCGATTACATTGCCAGATCACCTACTCTCTCTCTCTCTCTCTCTCCACTCTCGTCTCTCATCTCTCACAGTTCACAGCACAATATGACACCGCACGTGTTCCTCCTCTCGTCCGCGACCATCGTTATCGTGCACCGCCCACAGGCACGGCCACCCATTGACCACGCAAGTGACAACCCTCCCTCTTTCTCATTCATTGTTAGGACCTCCAGGTGTTAGCGTGTATAAAATCTTGAAATTTGGGGTTTTTGTATATAAGTCTATTTCTATCAAATTGGTTGATTGATTATGTATTAGGATGATGAGTAACATGTTTGTGAAGTCAATTTTATGAATTTTTCTCTTGATGATGGTTAATTGCAATTTTGATGTTAGAGTTTTGATATGCACAAAATTGGGAATTTTATAATAACCATATTATTTCACAAGTTGATTGGTTTGACATGAAATTGAGTATTAATTAACTTTTTTATTGCAAAGATAATGGAAAGACTTTTGAAGATGAAATTACCATCAAATAGTAACAATCTTCATTGAAATCTTGTGAATCAAGTCTCCAACAACAACATATTGAAATTAATTTAGAAGTGTTGCCATCAGATCCAGAAAACTGAATTAAAGTTTTAGCATATCATCTTAATGATGGTGATAAGATATGAAAAACATATTTACAAAGAGGACCATGCTTGACCTAAACAACATAAATTTTCCCAAAGCAAATTTCAGAATTCTTTAAAAAGATTTTGTCCTTCGTGGTTTTAATGAAATTGGGGTTATGGATAAATGATTGTCTCTAGTGACTTATGTTGAGAGAGATGTGTTCAATAACATTGATAATGAGTTGATCATTCAACGATTTCAAACATAAAATAACGTAAATGATAATTATGAGCAAGTAATTTATTTGATTATATATACTTAAAATTTTATAATTGTAACATTTATGTCTTTATCTTCATATATATGGTAATAATAATTATTATTTTGAAAATACATTGTCCCCACGACTCGGGATCCACGAATCCGCCACGAGTTCAACCCACTAGACCCAGTAGCAAAATAATAAAACACCTTGACGGCTTGTGTCTTTCGTATGACTCTACCATCCCAAAGCCCCTACTATTTCTTTCTATATTTCATCTTTCTTCACAACCTAACCATGGAAAAATTAGAGGATGATTATGAGACAATATTAAAATTCTTGTTGTCAATGTCTTGACATATCAATCTGTGTTATAGATATTATACTATTAAATAAATTTTTCCATAGCTCGATATCTATTTAGTAAAATATGAAGAGTGCATAATAAACTAGTCCTCCCAGCTAACATAACCACCTGATAACAAATTATAACTAAGTCCGTTTGGGTAAATTACCTAACTAAGCACTTATAGCATAAGGACTATTGTGCAAGAAACTTATGCCATAAGAGTTTGAATTCAATAAGTCATGTGCGTTTGGATGTATATTTCCAAAAGTACTTATACAAAATTAGCGTTTGGATACATTATTATATAAGTGCTAATTTTTTTATTGGGCGCTACATCACCGAACTGGGCGCTGGATCCAGTTTCCACACTCGCGAGGCGAGACAAGGTTCGCGGAGCGAATCTCCAAAATCACTTTCATGAGAGGACCGGCGGTCGTGCTCTTTGCAAGATCGTGGTATTTGAAGCGCTGGCGCTTTAGCGATCTGGAGCGGTCCGAAAAAGCTTCAATTTTCATAAGTTAGTTTTCCTAACTTATGAGAATAAGTTAAAAGTAACTATGAAATGCCATAAGTTCTTTTCATAAGTTATGTGCAAACATGTGTCATAAGAACATGACGTCGGATAAGTCATAAGGAGCTATTTAAACTACTCATGGCGGGGCCTAAGTCTGATTCGGAGAGAGTTTCTATGTGAAAAAAATACTTATATTATCAGAAGAGCTATTGGATACTTTTTGGTTATAAGCCTAAAGTGGGCAAGTGGGAGGTAAGGAGGCATCGCTATATTTATCGGGGTTCTCCTAGCAAATAAATGTCATAAAGATAAGTTGATTAATTTGGCACTTGTCAACGTAGGGCGAGTCATTTATTTTTAAACTTAATTTATGATAATTTCTAAGAAATGTTTCTTAGGTTTGCTAACTCAATATTTCTTTCCGGTCATCATTAGGAAATGGTGTAACGTCTTGCGAATATGACATTAAAATATATAATTAAATAAAATAATTATTCATTCATGGCATTAGAAACTAATATAAATTAAAATTTCTACTTTGTTACATAAAACTCTTTCAGTTGGTTAATAAAAAAATAGTTCTTTAATCACAATTTCAGTCTCAAACATGAGTAGCTAAAATTATCCACACAAAAATAAAAACATCAATAATACTAAGGTCTTCAAGACTCCAAGACTTTTTAAAGTTGTTGCTTCTTTTGAACATCACCCGTGAACTACGAAAAACAATATCACTAATGAGATTTATAATTCCAATAAGTGAACCACGATTCAAAAGGTTTTGAAAAATTTTGCTCTCGTGAGACGTGGTATCAAGAAAAATTAGCATGGTAGACCCTGGTTTCAAAAAAAAATATAATTTCAAGTAATTTAATTAAATAAACCATAGCGCATGCAAAAACATCAACAACTCAAATACATTAATCAACAAAGCAACTAATTATATGTTTTTCTTTCATAAAGTTTCCTTATCATTTGTATTAATAACTATGTATATAATATCGCACCAGTCAAGTTAACGTTAATATTTTATTATCACTTGCATTATTAACTCTGTACATAATGTTGCACCCGTCAAGTTGGCCAAACTCAATAATTATCACAATACATCACAATAATCCATTATGTTATCCAGGCGTCATCTATAATGACCCCAAACATGCCAACAAATTATCGCATTAATACCAATGATATATCTTATGTCAAAACAACACAACACATACGGATTTCCAATCACATATAACATACACATATTGATTTCAAGCCACAACACAAGCCTTAAAAATGTAATCATACAAATTTACCAACCAATCACACATCAATTCATCTAGTATAAATCCCTCAATTCGAATTAGCATATTCTTGAACACCAACATAGAAAACCCCAAATTTTCCCAATCGATCTCCCAAAATAAAATTATTAGATTTAAGAGCACAAGATCCCTTTTCAAAATACCATAGAAATTTGAGAAAGATGGTTTTTTTTTCTAATTACCTTGAAGACCTCCAAAGATGCAGCCCAAGAACTTTTAGGATTACTCCTTTAATCTCCTACTTAACGCCTAAGGTTCCTTGTCCTCTAAAATCCTTGTATTTATTCTCTTCTTAGCCGCTTGAGTTTCTAGGTGAAATTGGAGATCAAAATCGCATATTAAGAACGTTAAGGCTCTATTTATAGAGATCCAAAAGCCCAAACATGTAAAAACGCATCAAGGCCCACTTACCTAACGCCTAAAGTTGTATTCCATCACATATCTTGAGTTATAGGCATCCAAAAATTATGAGCGTTATATCATTGGAAAGATGAAAGAATCATCTACAACTTTCATACCGATTAAAAAATATGGAGCAAACTTTTAGAGGGTCAAAGCGGGGCTAGAAGTTATAAAAGCGGTCTTGGTGCTGAATTACTGAACAACATGTACGAATTTGGGCATAACTCGGCCACAATAATCCGATTTGGGCGACTTTGATGTCTATGGAAAGCTAAGAGATAGAGCTATATTCATACGAAGACATTGAGTCTAAAGAGTTTGGTTTGATTGGGAAAAATAAAATTTACTTTGAATTTGAAAAAGAAGAGACCTAAATTATTCGACTTCAACCCGTTCTGACCCAATTATTTTTATATAGGTTGGGTTAGGTCGGATTGTTAGAGATTTTACAAACCGGGCGAATCAACCCAACTTAAGACAAGTTGGTTCAGGATCAATCGACAGACTGCTACAACTTTCCCTATTTCAGTTTAAAGGAAAAGGTCACCGCAAATTCCACTGCGATGATGCAAAAAAAAAAACCGAAACTTTCAATCAGAAAGCCGAAAAGAGTTTGGGGTCAAATTCTCAACACAGTATAGTGAATCTCGTGAGTGGTATACTGGTATGGCTTTGGCAGAAGAACGAAGAAAGTGCTTTGGAAGAGATCTGTGTGGATCTAGTGTTGATGGAAAGAATGAACGGTGAGAGACAGCGTTGATACAGGTTCACCACGAGAGACAACGACATGTTGAACGGAAATGTGTAAATGGAGAGAGCAGGGTCACGACAATAAATATGGTAAGATGTAAAGGTAATAGGTCCAAATCCTACTATAATTAAAGGCAGAGCAGCCAACGTAAGGTGTAACATGTTTTTATTTTAATATATATATATATATATATATATAATAAAATGTGTACGGGTCGGGTCTACGGGTTTATGATTGTCCATTACCTGAACCAAATAGATTGGATTAGGTTGGGCTCATCCGGATTCATCAGGTTGACCGGATCCATGAGCAGTCCCAAAAAATCATTGAAATAATTTAATTTTTTGGGGTTTTATATTGCCCCTCAACCGCACAATTTTGAATGTGGCTGCTATGTCACCAGTTTCTTGATAAAGATCATTTTGCAAGTATATCAACAAACCAAAAAAATATCTTAAGGCAGCACTTCTCAAAATGATATCTTACTTCTTATCCTTCGATAACGTTTTCAGAAGAAGTACTGTCTTAAGTTCTATCCTTAAATAGCATTTTTTTTTTATATAAAGCTCTATCTTAGGACCTAGCTTTATATAGTGTTATCTTAGATCCTATTTTGGGTGCCTCTTTTAATAGTGGAAAGATAGATAGGGCTCATAAGTGCTATCAAATGCCAAAAATTAATGTCATTAAAGGTCGTTTTTGATGTAATGATAAGCATTACACTAAAAGTAAACCAAATTAGTATATAATGATGACGTCTAGATTAATGCTATATATGAATTAGAAGACAAGTAGAGTGACCTTATTGGTAAGAACATAAATTAGTCAATCGCATATCTCATTAGCATATATGTATTCTACATAGGATCCAACAATGCTGCTAAATAAATTATGGTGAACTTCACCCTGAAGATCTCCCTAAGATATAGTTTTTGAAACGTAGTAACTAGTCAAAGCATACAAAACTAGGGCATCCTTCAATGATCATTACTAGCCAGCTTGTAAGAAAGCACTTTAGAGTTTATGCCGCGGGAGCGTAGTCATAAGTATCATCATCGTCATCGTCACCTTCCATGGATGCAACTGGAGAAAAGCCAGAATCTCCATCCTCATTGTGATCATCTCCTTCATTGAAAACTGCAGAAGCATAATCATAACACCGGTCATTATGATCCCCATACGTTTGCTTCTTGCACCATGGGCTAATGGCCTTTGAAATGGAAGCCATTCTGGTATACTGAACAAGTAGAGAAAAATTGAGTGTCCCGAATAGAGAGTGAAAGAGATGGAAGGAAATGAAAGTTATAAGATACTGGCTAGAAGTGTAGGTTGAGTTTAAGTTGGGGACTGGGGTTGAGACTTGGTGCATATATAACGAGAATAGAAAGCAAGCTGCGCATGTTGGACTCGTTTTGGAACAAGCAAGCCACGCAGCAATGACCTTGTGAGCATGGGTTTATGCTTGGGGTGTGAACATGACCTTGTGCCTAGGATGTGTGGTTCAATCTTGTCCAGCCTCATGAAAATTCTTTTGACAATTCAGCAAACACGTTGGACAATAGCAGCAAAGAATGTCAGCTTATATTGGTGTTGTTGGAAAGTAACAATAACAAAGCGAATCTTTGAATGGATGGTAGGGTCCTACAAAGTGAAGTGTTAAGGACAGAATGTGGAATGCTAGATACTAGTGGATTGGCTTTTAACAATGAGTGGCTTCATGGCTTAACACCCATTTAATGCTATGTTTGGCTTCTGAAAGAATATGAAATGAGAGAAAATCAACACTGAGAAAACGGTTTGAAAAATAGTGAATTTTAAGGATTATTTAATATGAGAGAAATATGAAAAAAAATAGAGAGAAAGAAATGTAAAATTCTCTATCCGTTTGGTATTTTTTGTTTAAAAATTATTATTTTTGGTATTTTTTATTTTATATTATATTTTGACTAAATCAACTCACATATTCTCCTCTTTCTTGTACTTCATTTACAACAATGATTCCACTTTATAATTTTTTTCTTTAAAAATTATTATATTTTGTATTTTATATTATATATATTTTTTATTTGGGTTTTATAAAAAATGAAATAAAAAACTTTGCTGGTAGGCATTAAAAACGATGACTATTATATCTTTATCTTTATAAATATAAAAGAAGTCGTCAATAATGGAGTCATTTTTCTCCCGCCAAAATGCAGGCCTTTTTGGTAATTTGACTTAACATATAATTTAATATTTTTAAAATTTTTAATTGACAAATAAATTAATGCATCAGCTATTGACTAAGTGAGTTTTAATTGTTCACATTTATCGAAAAAGTGATGGAATGAGGCTAAAAATTTAGTAATAATTAGAAAGGTGTGGCAAGGTCTTCTGGTATGCGACAATCTGGAGCATTTGGTTAATGAGGAATAATCTAATTTTCAATAACGTTAATCCTGATTGTTTGGAACTTTTGCATCTGATTATTAAGACATGATCGTGGGTGTGGTTTTGTGGCTAAGGTTGGTGGGGCTGGTTATGTCTTCTCAGATTGGTGTATAAGTCCCACTACCTGCCTTGGAATCTAGTGTTTTTGGTATGTCTGGAGTTGCTCTCGACTGAGGTGGTTGTTCTAGTTTGCCTATGCATAATATTTATCCCATGGTTTCTATTTTTCGGTAAGTTGATGGGTGATAAACCTTTGGTTAATCTAGTTTTATGACTAGAAAGACCATAATTTTGATACCAATTGTCACGAGTTTAATCTCGATTTCATCCAAATTTGGCTTTATTTGTCCATGAACAACGTTTTGAGTCTTTTAAGTAACTTTTAAGAATTTTTAATATTTTTGTGAGTCAAATAAAGCCTTTGGGTGCTAATTTTTATTTTCGGGTTAAAAGTGAAGGCTCAGAAAGTATGGAAAATTGAAAGAAGCGAGTAAAAGGAGAAATTCAAGGTCTCACCCCTTGAGCGAGAAGCGAGGCGGCGAGCGAAAAATGAAGTCTTTCGGGCGTGCCCTATGAGCAGGGGGCTAATCCGCGAGCCGAGACACATGAATCTTGAAGACATTCTATCTCGCCCGTGAAGATTCAAGTTCATTGGAGCTAATTTTAAGTGCACGCCGGGGGAACCCTGCTTTCGCCTCGTGAGCGTTATTTCTGATTTATCTATAAATAGCTTGTTTCTATCACGAATTAAAAGATCAATCCTAGTTTTCTTTGAGCTGCGTCTCGTTTAGGTTTACATACAATTTGCTTAGTTTTATTTTATGTTTTCTTTTGATTTGATGATGTTGAAGTACGCTATGAGGAACTAATCCTCTTTTCTAAAAGGAAGCGATGAAGCCGCTCATGATGGCATAATGAAATAATGATATTTTCTACTCCCTATTCTTAATTCTTACTTCTTAATTCTTTTTTTGTTTTGCGTTAATCATATGAGCTTGTGGTTAACTAGTCAAGTGTGATGAGTCCAGCCAGGATATTCGTGCTTTAGGACTTGAATTAAGAACACAAGTTGAATATTGATAGAGATATAATATGAGATTTGTGCAATCGTTATAGGGAACCAAGAACTTAATGAATCTAACTTGCTAATCTTGAATAAAGATAAAGTTGATTGGTGTGCTTAGGTGTTTTCTCTTGTGCTCGACCAAGACATTAAAATAATTAGGGTTCTAGTTGGCATATAATTTAACCTAGGGGTAGAAAATAATCACTTGGATCTATTGCATAATTGGGTTAGTGAATTCGTAACCTTAGAACTTTCCCAATCTTAATCACAACTCTTGATAATTTATATTGCTTTTGATTTACTCTTGCGTAATAATTGAATTAGATAAACAACTTAATCTCAACAACTTCTCTCCTTTGACTTGGTCAATCCTAACTGCTTCCTTTAGATATTGATAACAATTGGTGACCCAATCCTGTGTTCGACCTTGGTAATTACTTACCGTGATTTTTATTACTTGCTTCGATTCGGTACACTTATCGGAGCCCATTAATGGGTGTGTGGTTGCAACACTTCGCTCGTGTGTTTTGTCTTTGTGTGGGTAAGGGAGAGATATGTCCAACATTTTGAGTGGCCCTATGAGTGTAATCATAAACTGTTGGGTGGCACAATTAGTGTTTCCAGCCATCATTGGGAACTTAAATGGCTACAACTTATATGTTTTAAGCTGTTTCCAACTTGGTGTGCCTGCAGTACGTTTTTCTTGTTTTCTTTGCGGGTGTGGCTAAGCTTGGTTATGCTTGGTGTTGGAAGCCTTTTGTTTTGTTGGCTTTGTTCCTTCAATGTTCTTTTTGTGAAATTGGTGCCGTGTGAGAGAGTATTTTTTTCTTTGCCCTTTAAATGTGAGTTGGGGAGTGTCTGTTTCTTCTTTACTTTCTATATGCGGGTTGGTGAGTGTCTGTTCTCCTTTTGCGGGTGCACCTGAGGTTTTCTTGTTTAGGTGGGTATGCGAGTGTACATATTTTTCTTCAAAGAGAGTGGCGGAGAAGGAGAGTTTTTTCCTGTGAGGGGTTTTTTCTGATACTGTCATGATCTTCTCCTGGTTCTGTTGGATGGCTTACTTTGGTGGTGAAGCCAACCACATGATGGGGTCTTGAAATTAGCTTTCCTGTTAAAGCTTATGAAGTGGATTGGGGTCTCTTGCTTTTATGTGGATCTTTTCCTTTATGTTTGGCTAGATTTATCATGGGTGCTTGTTTGGGTTTTGGCCTTTGGAGGTCGTGTTTTTGGTGTAACTTCTATTATCTTGGGCTAGTCTTTTTGTCGTTGTGCTGGGATGCTTCTCTTTGCCTACAACTCCTGGTCATTGAAGTGGGGTGGTTTCCTTTACCTGGTTTGATGTGGTGTTGGGTGCGATAAACTTTATGTCCTTAGTGTGGGCTGTTTTGGGTGGCTTTATTTGTTGTAACACCCTATTTTTCGTATAAAAGCCTTTTAAGAGTTATGTATGTTATATGTATGTTTGTATGTTATAGTATTGGTTAGAAATATGCCTTAGGGACTTTAAAATGGGGTCGTGGGATTTTCTAGTGAAAATTCCCTTCCTGACACATGAGCATGGCCGTGCTCATGTTCAACACGACCCCGTGCTCGTTGTCGTGTTCAGTGGCTACTTGGGCCATGAGCACGATTGTACTCAAGGGGAGCTCGACCGTGTAGGAAAACGAGAGTTTGTGTCGTGCCTCTTACGGACCTCGTGCTCGGTGTTGAGCACAGTCGTGCTTAAGATGCGCACGGCTGTGCTCAGGGTCTGACAGCTTAAATAAGTGAGTTCCTTGAGAGTTACGAGCCAAACCCTCATTTTGACACTTTTTAGCAACCCTAGTATGACAAAACATTTCCTTTTCCCTTACCTTTGAACCCATCAAGGTTCTGGGTGTTCTTGCTCTAGTTTGTGAGAGAAATCACGCGCGCTAATGTCAGTAAAGGTAACATAGTTATCCCTCTGTTAATCTCTTTTCTTATTTCTTGGATTTATAGATTAATTGGTTATCCTTTTTGTGTTTGGTCAAGGCTTGGGGAATTCATCGATCCACTTGAGGGAAAGCAGTAGAGTTGTTTACGCTTGGCACTAGTGGAACCTTCAAACCGGTATGGGGAGAAGGGATTAGTATAACATGTAGGCAATGGGGTAGCGTAAGTTGAGCGACTAACCCGTGACCCTGTTATGTACTATTTGCCTAAATGATGCTTGTTTATTAGATGATTATTATCGATGTATTCTATATAGTTGGCAAGCTATAATTGTGTACCGTTATTCATGATGTTTATGCCATGAATGAATGCTTGAGCGGTGATGTTGCCATGCCATGGATGAGCGTATGCTTGAGTTGTTGATGTTGTTAATGTTAATAAGACTCTAATTAACTGAATATGGCTTATTAATAATGTATGGAATTAAGGGATAAATTCTCCAATGCTCATAAGACTTGAATTATAGTAATAAGGGGCAAGGTTAATGCTCGATGGTATAGTTGAGACCCTAGGATTGGTCCACGAGTGCTTTAGGGATGTTAATAATGAAACAAGAATTAAAGGTTAATTCCCAATAATTATAAGGCATGAATTAATATTTAATGGTGGAGTTGAAAGTCAATGGGATTGATTTATGAATGCCTTAGGAAGCTTAACAAGGGTTTCCAACCTTTCTGCCCCAGAACAATACGGCCATGCTCTAATAAGCATGGTCGTGCTCAATAGACGAAACGCCTGGGTGCTCGACTTAAAAGTCAGCACGCCTGGTGCTAGGGATCAAAGCGGCCGTGCTCCCCTAAGCGGGATAGACGTGAAGGCAAAAACAAGGGTGTTTCACCCAAATTGTTCCCTATGATGAAATAAGACACCAATCGAAGTAAAGACAAGTTATATAATTTAATAAAAGACTTAATGAAGATAATTAGATACAAATGTTAAGATGGTTAAGACGGTAGCGATGGGTTACCACACGTTGTTATACTTTGGTGCTTATTGGCCAAAGTAACCTAGATGCTTATTGGTTAAGGTGTTGGTGATGTTGAACCTTGGTGCTTATTGGCCAAGAGGGCCTTAATGCTTATTGGTCAAGGTGTTGATGGCGATAAAACTTTGGTGCTTATTGGACAAAGCGGAGGTGGTGATTGTTTGGGTGATTGTTGTTGTTGCTCATGCATTCAGGAATTGGAAAGGTTAATGGGGGAAGCTCAATATAGGGAGGTCATCCAAGAGTAAGGCTATCTAGCCGTCCGCGGTGATTCATCCTAGAGTTAGGTGAATCGTTCGCCCCTGTGGTGGTGAATCCGAGAGTAAGGTGCATCGACTATCCAAGGGGTTCACCCTTGGTTTGGTGACCTGTCGACGTCGGTGCTTATTGGCCAATGTGGATATGTAACCTCGACGTTGTCTTCTGAGGTAGTTTGGATCCACATGCATAATAGAGTAGTGGAGTAGTGTTGCACCGCATAACATACATTATTTGAGGCGATGTGAATGATATGAATATATTGAATGTTGTTATGTTATTACATGTTATCCGTGATATATATATGCTCATCTTGCTAATTGTTCCTTTGCCATTATGTTTATACGATAATTTCTTACTCCCCATCTTTTGTTGTTTCTTTGCATCTAGCTCTTTTGTTATGCAGTGGATGGTAAACAGCCAGTAGAGGAGTGACTCTGAGGAGTCACTTACTCGTAATTTAAGATTTCCCTTTTTGTTAGTCGTTTATCCGAAGTGTTTCCGGATTGTTGGTTACCAGCTCTGTAATGTGACATCGGGGTTGGGTTATGTTTTCCAGTATGTTTCTTTGTTATGACTTGTTTTATTTTCCTTGAAGTTTTGTTCATGTGAGCCTTTTACCCATGATTTTATTTTAATAAATAATATGCATGTGATTTTCTTTTATTTTATTTCCTTTATTTGTTATAAATACATGCAGGGTAGAGGGTGTCACATTTGTTCTCCTCTGGTTTTGTAATTTGGAACTCTGGAGCATTGATCTCATAGGACTTTATGATATTGTCTTGGGTGTCTAAAGTTGGTACTTCAGGACTTGGGAGTGGTTTGGTAAATTAAGCTGCTGCATGTTTTTCTCTTTTTGGGCTTGTATCTATGTTGAAGTTCTGTTTGTTTTCTTGGTTATGTTGTTAGTTTCCTCGTTGGTTTGAGTTCAGTAGGTGTAGTTATCCTCCCTCTTATATTGTTTCTTCTTTTTTGGTTATGTGAGTTAAGGTCGTGTAATAACCATACTGTTAGGCTTGTAGCAGTATTATACTTACACTGCTCCTTCTCTTCTTTGGTTCTCCTGTATATGGGTTAGAGTACCCCTTGTACTCTTTTCGATATACTTTTTGCTTACCAAAAAAAAAAAGGGTCTTGCTAACAAGTTCCCCAAAGGCATTGGTTAAGGAACCCACAAAAGGAAACTTTGTATCGGGAAACTAAGTGTAATATTTTTCAAAAAGGTAAATACATCATTTTCTCATACTAATTTTCCTTTCTTGGTTCCTTAGACAATCCCCTAAGGTCACTTGCTAGCATTTTCCTAAAAAATAAATATATAAAAAAAACCAGAGTTCCAAACAGGACATTTAACCATTTTGAATGAGTTATGCCACCTACTCATCTTCCGAATAATTTAAATAATAGTGCATTTTCATCTTCCCAATACTTTAAATAATAGTGCATTTTTTCCAATACACATCTTCAGTGGATTCTTGCATGAATTAGGTAGATTATGGGTACATCCATGTACCACTAAATAAGTTTATTTATTGGAAAACCCAATTCTCCCTTATTTATCTCTTTAAGTCCAACCTCCACCCCAACGCCACCACCATCACCGCTAATTACGGGCATGCCAATGTAAACAATTCAACCATGGAGAAGCGAGGGAAGGCATGTATTCATAACACGTAAATGCGATAAAAAATAAAAGGAAGTGGAAAGAAAACACATGCATATTATATCATAATAAAACCACGGTAGAGGTTACCACATTGTAACAAAATCTCGAACGCGGAAAATTAAACATGTTTAAAAAAAAAACATAAATTAACAAAACGAAACCCAACCCCGATGTCACATTACAGAGCTGGTATAACCATAGTCCGAAACATCTCAAATAAACAACATAAACTTAGAAATCCTAGACTACGAGTAGCGGCTCCTCAGAGTTACTCCTCGTGATAGTGCTCATCGTCCTCTGCATAACCAAAAAGATACATGCAAATCAAACAATAAAGACGGGGAATAAGAAACATGTATAAACATAATGGCATGGAAGTAGTTAGAAAGATGAGCGTGCATCACATAGACACATATACATAGCATATCAAAACATAATAACATCTAGCATATCAACGTCATTCGCATCATCTCAAACAAAGCATGTTATGCGATGCAGCTCTAATTCACTACTCTGTTATGTACTTGGATCCAATCTACCTCGAGAATGTCAACTTGGAGTTACATATCCACATTGGCCATTAAGCACCAACTACAACAGTCCACCAAACCATGGTGATCCCCTTGGATAGCCGAGCGCACCATATTATCGGATGTGCCACCGAAGGGCCGATTCACCTAACTCTCCAATGAATCATCGCGGATGGCCAGATCATCTTACTCTCGGACGACCTCTCCAATGCTGAACATCCCCCCACTAACATCTCCGATGCGTGAATGCATGAGCAACACAGCACACAATCAAACAATCACCACCTCTGCTTGGGCCACTAGGCTACCCAAGTTTTATCACCATCAACACGTCGACCACTTGGCATCAAGGCCCTCTTAGTCATTACGTTACCAAGGTTCCACATTATCTTTTAATCTTTAATCTTTTAATTTGATTTAACACTTTGGCCAATAAGCACCAGATCAACACCTCGACCACCGGTATCGAGGCCCCCTTGGCCACTAGGCTACCAAGGTACAACATCAACAACACCTTGACCATTAAGCATCAAGGCCCCCTTGGCCACTAGGCTACCAAGGTACAACAACGTGCGGTAACACATCGTTACTGTCTTAACATCTTATCGCTTGTTATTTATTATCTTCATTGAGTCTTTGTTGAGTTATCTAGTTTGGCCACTAGGCCCCTTTTGTGACACCATCTACCCCGCATACATATAAAAGCATGTAAAAGATAAAGATAAACATTTATAAAAAGATACTTCATTTAATAAAGGAATTAAAACGATGGGCAGAGGTTGCGGTATTGCAACATGTTCAAAACGCAAACATAAAAACATATCATAAAATTCAACAGAAACATAACATAAAAGCAAACCCAACCCCGATGTCACATATAGAGCTGGTATAACCAAAATCCGGAACAACAAATCCTAGGATACCACCGAAACAACTAACTTAACAACTACTGAAAAACTGGAAATCCTAAACGAAAGTAGGGGCTCCTCGGAGTCACTCCTCAACGGGCTGATCGTCATCCTCTGCACATAGAGATATATATGCACACAAAACATAGCAAAGGGGAGTAAGAAACATTAACATGAATATAATGGTAAGGAAGCAGTTAGCAAGACGAGCATACATCAAACAAGCATCAATATCATACAGCAATATCATAACAGTCATCATCACACAATGTGTATGCTATGAAATGCAGTTCTACTCCACTTCTCTACTATGCACTTGGATCCAATCTATCTTAGAATGACAACTTCGGAGTTAAATCTCCACATTGGCCACTAGGCACCAACGCTGGGGCAATCCAACTTATCTTGGTTGGACCCCTTGGAGAGCCGACGCACCTTATTCTCGGATGCGCCACCACGGGGGTACTGGGTCCCACAGACGGCCAGTTCGTCTTACTCACGGATAACCTCCACTATGTTGCATAATCCCCGTTACTATCTCCAATGCTTGAATGCATGTCAAACAACATGCCATCACAAACACCACCTCCGCTTGGGCCCATAGGCTACCCAAGTTTTATCACCATCATCGCCTCGACCACTAGGCCATCGAGGATTTTCATTAATGTTCATCGTTAAGTCTTTTAATCACTCTTGCCGTTCTGCACCAGAGGTTACCACCTCGACCACTCGGCTATCGAGGCCCCCTTGGCCACTAGGCTACCAAGGTACATCATTATCATCACTCTAGCCATTATGCACTAGAGATTACCACCTTGATCATCATGCATCAAGGCCCCCTTGGCCACTAGGCTACCAAGGTACAACAACTTTTTAGTTGTCTTTTGGTCTTCATGTTTCGTTGGTGTCTTTATTAAGTCTTTTAAGCGTTTGGGGTAACAACCCCTATCTTTAACTGTTTTCTGTTTTCTATTCTGGGTAAGGGAGCACGGGTGTGCTTGATAGTGTGATTTTACATGATATTTTCTGTACACTTTTGCATGCATATTTCATAGAGATTAGGCATTATTTAGTTGATTTTAGTTAGATTTTCCCTTGGAACGGGTGAAGCGGTTTCTTGGTGTTGTTTTGCAGGAATTCAATGAAAAAATGATCAAAATCAGCCATGGTGGAGCCTGGAGGAAATAGAGCTTGAAAAGTGAAAAATATGAGCCAAACAGAGCCCATCACGGCCTGGCCGTGATTACCATCACGGTCATGATCAAGCAGAGCAGAAGGCAAAAGTCAGAAGCTATCACGGCCGTGATAGACTAAAAATCAAGGTTTCGCGTCGCGAAATTTAGCTCGCCTAACGAGAATTTATTTTGTGCAAGTACGCCCAGCGCCAGAAACCAGCGCCCAGCGCCAGGAGTGGGGCGCCCAGCGCCAGAAGCCAGCGCCTAGCGCTAGGAGTGGGCACCCAGCGCCAAGGAGGCAGAGCATCGGGATCGTGCAGGCGCCCAGCGCAGGCCGAGGCGCCAGTTGTGGCAGATGAGCAGAACCGGTATAAATTGGTATAAATTCATGTTTCTACGGTAGAATCTGGGGAGTTTTTTTTTTTTTGAGAGTTAGAGAGTTTTAGGTTTTGGGTCCAGAGGGAGGCATTTGGAGGCACTTGGAGGCTGTGGCTGGGCTAGGGTTTCAACCCTAGAAGGAAGCCAATAGGGGTTGCTTTGAAGAAGAAGGAAAGCTCACATGGAGCCTCTTCTCTCACCTTCTCCAATTTCTCTAGTTTGGTTTTCTCTGTTTATGAGTAGTTAAATCCCTGTTGTTGGGATTAGATGTAACCAAATTGATAATCATGTATTTGTCTTGACTGATTATTCTATGTTCATGTCTTCATATTAGTGATTAATTTTCTGTGCTTAATGCTTGTTGTGGCTAGCACCCCCATTACTCGATTTGTGTTTTGGTATGCAATGGGGACGTTCGTATCATAACCGGAACTGAATTTAATCACCTAGTAAGCCTTGTATCTAGGAATGGAACTAGGTTTATTAGTAATCACATGATCCCTAATCTTAATGCAAATTCATTAATCTAGGCCACCTAAGGAATTAGGGTCTATTAGTGGATTTAGGCTCTTGCCATCCGAGGAATCGGGGTTTGAGTAATTTAGTGGATTGATTTTAATATCTGAAGCATGAATCGGAGGTATCTAGTCCTAATAGTGCATGAGTTAGAGGTTTGGTGAAGTCTAGTCCCAACATATCATTTCTGCACTCCAAGTGTTTGTCAAAAGTCCCCAAAAAGACAAAAAGATTTTATTTCTTTTTCTTTTTGTTGTTTTACTTTCTCTTGATTAATAGTTTAGTCTAGATAGTTGTTGACTTTGCGGTTGGTACTTGACATCCAATCCCGTGGATACGATAAACCGGTCTCACCACCGTATTACTTGCACGACGTTTGGGTATACTTGCCCAGATTCTTGCATGTTGCATTCATAAAGTCTTGCATGATAGTTTTTCATGATCACACAATTAGATTGCCCTTGTTTAGATTTTGCATCCAATTGTGAGAACTAAGTGCCAATTAATCTGTCCTAGTGTATTTTTGAACCCAATTCTGTTTATACTTGAGATATGGCTGCAAATGAAAATGATTGATATAATATAGGATAGTTGATAATTAGCATATGGTTCTATGGATTTGTGTTTTTCATTGATTCTGAACTAAAATGTGAGATTTTGAGCCAAAAGGGGTACTCACTAAATCTACCCCATTCTTTGTGTTAGAGTGTTATTCCTCTTGGTTTGCTTTCTCTAGAACTTGACTTGAAACCATTTTGAAGCTTAAAATTTTTTGAAAACATTTTTGAAAATGATTGAGGCAATAGGTATTTTTTCTGGCCTTCTGAGCTTTGAATGATGAAATGCTACCCCTTAGTTGCCCAATTTTGAGCCTGAATGAATAAAATGCTTTTCTTGGTACCCTGGAATATGTGGATAAATATGCTTGATAAGGGACCTTCTAAAGTATTACAAAAGGGTAAAAAGGGTAGTTGAAAAAAAGTTTGGGATGAAAGAATCAAAGAAAAATAATTCTCTTGAGTTGAAAAATCTCCCCTTCTCGAAACAAAAAGAAAAAATAAAAGAAAAAGAAAGAGAAAAAGAAAAATAAAATAGAGAAGGGGATGACAAAAAGAAAAGTGAGAAATAAAAAGAAAAAGAAAGAAAGAAAGGTGGAAAAATAAATTGAAAACCCAAAAGGTATTTTAGAAGGTCATGCTTTGCAAATGTTGATATGTTGTGTAGCCTTTTGAAATGTCCTTTTATTGATTTCCCCACCTAACGATTAATCCCATGGCCACGTTACAACCCAAGTAAAAGACCTCTTGATTCTAAATTGTTTTCATTAATAAAGTAGAGATTTGGTTGATAGTCAAGCATATGGTAGGATTCATTCCTTGAGGAAAATTGAGTGAAATGTCTTATCCCCTAAACACTTGAGTGAGGGAGAAAAGAGAGCCAAGCAAATGAACAAGCTTGGGGTGAGCTTCAGGTGAGAAAGAGTGCCCAAATCAGTGAGAACATGATTCTAAGGAACCTAAGCCTCTAATTGGACTTGAATTGATTGTCTCTTATTGAATTGTTTGAATTGCCTATTACTTGGATCATTTACTCGGGTTCTTGGTTCACTATCCATGCTTTGTATGTTTTCTTCTACTGGCCTTAGTGATTGCTTGAGGACAAGCAATTGAATAAGCTTGGGGTGATTTGATAGTGTGATTTTACATGATATTTTCTGTACACTTTTGCATGCATATTTCATAGAGATTAGGCATTATTTAGTTGATTTTAGTTAGATTTTCCCTTGGAACGGGTGAAGCGGTTTCTTGGTGTTGTTTTGCAGGAATTTAGTGTAAAAATGATCAAAATCAGCCATGGTGGAGCCTAGAGGAAATAGAGCTTGAAAAGTGAAAAATATGAGCCAAACAGAGCCCATCACGGCCATGATCAAGCAGAGCAGAAGGCAAAAGTCAGAAGCTGTCACGGCCTGCCCATGATATGCATCACGACCGTGATAGGCTAAAAATCAAGGTTTCGCGTCGCGAAATTTAGCTCGCCTCGCGAGAATTTATTTTGTGCAAGTACAACCAGCGCCAGAAACCAGCGCCCAGCGCCAGGAGTGGGGCGCCCAACGCCAGAAGACAGCACCTAGCGCTAGGAGTGGGCGCCCAGCGCAGGAGGCGAGGCATCGAGCATCGATGCAGGCGCCCGGCGCAGCAGGCCATGGGCGCCCAAAGATCGGCAGATGAGCAGAACCGGTATAAATTGGTATAAATTCACGTTTCTGAGGGGAACCGGAGAGACATTGGACGCTATGAGTTTGGAAACCAAAAAGGCTCTTGGAACCAGAGGCAGCTTTTGGAGGATTGCCCCCATGGAATCCCTTCTCTCCTTCATCTATGTTTCTTTGGTTGTGGATATTATTATGAGTAGCTAAACCTCCATGGTTGGGGTTAGGGTAACTATGTCTGAATTCTCATGTATTTGATTTAATCTTGCAATACAGTTTCTGCTTTGTTATTGAGTGGTTGATTTCTGTACTTAATGCTTGTTGTGGCTAGCACCCCCATGACTCGATTTGTGTTTTAATATGCAATTGGAAAATTCGTGTTGAAACCGGAATTGAGATTAATCACCTAATAAGCCTTGTATCTAGGAATGGAACTGGGTTTATTAGCAATCGCGTGATCCCAAATCTTAATGCGAATTCATTAATCTAGACCACCTAAGGAATTAGGGTCTATTAGTGGATTTAGGCTCTTGTCATCCGAGGAATCGGGACTTGAGTAATTTAGTGGATTGATTGTCATAACTGAAGTAGAAACTGTTTGTGAGTTGTTTCATTTTATGAGGATGAAGTTTAGTGAACCTAACCCCAGCTACTTTTATCATATTTGAAGACCATCTTTTATTGCCTTCCAAGTATTTGAGAAAACTACAAAAGAGCTTGTTTTTCTTATTTTGTTAACTTTAACTTTTGTTAGCATAGAACTCTCTTCAATCCAAGAATCGCTTAGATAGTAATTGAATTGGTACGTGCTAGTACTTGTTGCAGTCCCCGTGGATACGATAACCGGTCTTACCACCGTATTACTTGCACGACTGGGTATACTTGCCCAGATTCGTCAACAAGTTTTTGGCGCCGTTGCCGGGGACTGTATTTCAATATCAGCATATCCATTTTGGTTACTAATTTAAGCACAAAATTTTTCTGTTTAAAATTTTTTCCTCTTTTTTTTTATTTTAACTGTTTGCTGTCAAAAATTTTTTTTATTTTGTTTTTGCTGTCATTTTTCTAGTGTGTCTGTTGTGTGCTAACCTTTACTACTAACATTCTGTTTGCTAGACTGTTTTTGTATGCGAGGTACTATTCCAGCTGACCAACTCCTATACGATCCAGAAATTGAAAGAACAGCTAGGAAGAATAGGAAGCAAGCAAGACAGCGGAATTTGTTAAGACAACAAGGAGAAGAACAAGAGACTTCCATCTCTCAGGTTACTCAAGAAGAACTCAAGATGGCAGGGAATGGTGAAGATACTCCACCACCACGGAGGACACTTGGTGACTATTCCAATACAAATTTCAACCGGCATGTCACTAGTATAGTGAGACCTCCGGTGAACTCCAACAATTTTGAACTCAAGCCAAATCTCATCAACATGGTTTCACAAAATCAGTTTGCTGGGTTGGAGAAGGAAGATCCTAACAGTCATATTTCCACTTTCCTGGAGTTGTGTGATACAGTGAAGATAAATGGTGCCTCTGATGATGCAATTCGATTGAGGTTGTTCCCTTTTTCTCTAAGAGATAGAGCCAAGTCTTGGCTCCAATCACAACCAAGGGGGAGTTTCACTACATGGGACAACTTAGAAGCAAAGTTTATGGCAAGGTTTTTCCCCATATCAAGATTTGTAAAGGCAAGGGGTGACATCATGAGCTTTGCCCAACAAGAAGGTGAGACGCTGCATGACGCCTGGGAAAGGTTCAAGGAATTACTTAGGAGATGCGCAAATCATGGTTTTGATGATCTTACTCAGATGCAAACATTCTGTAATGGACTGAGGCCATCAACCAGGTACATGTTGGAAGCCTCAGCTGGAGGTTCAATGAATACAAAGACAGCAGAGGAAGCCTTGACTTTGATAGAAGCAATGGCCTCTAATGATTACTTGATGCATCATGATCGGGGTCCCACACAAAGAAGGGGAGTGTTGGAGTTAGATTCACAAACCGCATTGTTGGCTTAGAACAAGATCATGACACAACAATTGGAGTCTCTTACCAAACAACTAGCTCAACTCCCACAACAACTCCAAACTGTTCAAGGGACGACCATGCCACACCAACAGGTACTGAGATGTGATTTTTGTGGAGGTGATCATGAGAATGGAAGATGTGAGGCACCACATAGTTCCCATGAAGAAGCCAATTATATGGGGAACTATGGGCGACAAGGCAACAACCAAGGGTGGAGGAATCAACCAAATTTTGGTTGGAATCAAGATGCCGGGCAAACAAGCAAGCCTCCTCCTACACAACCGCTTCAAGATCGGGTTTCTATTCTGGAGAACACACTCAATCAGTTCATGCAGTTGTCCACGACGAACCAGAAAAATACCGATGCTTCTATAAAGAATCTGGAGGTTCAAGTTGGCCAAATTGCAAAGCACCTAGCGGAGCAAACTAGCAGCGGTTTTTCTGGTAACACTCAAACTAATCCGAAGGAGCATTGCAATGCTATTGTTTTGAGGAGTGGAAAAAGTCTTGAGAATGTGGGCGGTGAACCTTTGGTGAAGAATCGGAAAGTTTATGGGAAAACAGAATTGAGTCTTTGAGGAAAAAGAAGAAAAAGGTGAAGATGTTATAGTTGAGGAAGAAGAAAAGGTCAGTGAAAAAGACAAGAGGGAGAAGCTAGTAGATGAGAATTCCATTTTGAGGAGAACTAAGAGTCAGATTTTGAAGGATGGAGACAAACCTCAAGTGATCCCTTATTATGTGAAGTTGCCTTATCCCCACTTGAGCAAGAAAAAAGAGAAAGACGAACAATTTACCAAGTTCCTTGATATTTTCAAGAGGTTGCAGATCAATATCCCTTTTGCTGAAGCACTTGAGCAGATGCCCAATTATGAAAAATTCATGAAGGAACTGCTCACGAAGAAAAGAAAGATTAAAGAAGGCGAAACTGTTGCCTTAACTGAGGAGTGCAGTGCGATACTGCAAAGGAAGCTACCTCCGAAGCTGAAAGATCCTAGGAGTTTTACAATCCCTTGCACTATTGGGAGTGTTGCTATCAAAAAAGCCTTATGTGATTTGGGAGCGAGTATCAATTTGATGCCACTCTCCATTTTAAATAAGCTTGGAGGTGGAGAGGTGAAACCAACCAGGATAGCATTACAGTTAGCTGACAGATCAATCAAGCATCCTTATGGTATTTTGGAAGATGTTATGGTAAAGGTGGATAAGTTTATCTTTCCAGTGGACTTTGTGGTTTTAGACATGGAGGTGGATGGAGAAGTTCCCTCATACTGGGGAGACCTTTTTTTGCAACTGGGCGAGCTTTGATAGATGTGGAAAAAGGCCAGCTGCAATTCAGAGTGCAAGATGAAACAGTCACTTTCAATGTATTGGAAGCTATGCATCGTACGAGCGATGAAGAAGATTGTTTCCGCATGGACATTGTGGATACAGTAGATAAGGAAGTCATTGCACATCAACACCACCCCTCTACTCCAGAGAAGAAGGAAAAGCTCAACATGAAAGCAAATCTGAAGCTCTACAAGACAAATGATGTATCAGTTGGTGATGAAGTTGAATCTGCTCATCTTGTGAAAACAGAACCTCCGCCGGGAAGGAGTAAGAAAAAGGGCAAGAGGCCCAGAGTGAACAAGGCAAAGGGGAAGCACAAATGTTGGCCCTATAAGCAAAATCAGCTCTTTACAGGAGTTCCATGGAAGAAAAGTGTTCTTGCACTTCTATGCCCAGCAGACCCCGGTTAATTGAAAGAAGCCCGTCAAGCTAGTGACGTTAAAGAAGCGCTTATTGGGAGGCAACCCAACGTTTCTTAACTCTTCTCTTTAGTTGTTTTCATTTTCTTAATAATTTTGTTTTTGATTTTAACCTCTTGAATAATTTGAGAAGCTCAAGAGGAAAAATAATAAATTGAGAATTGTCAAGTGTTTGCAGGGTAATAAGGAAGGAGGGAAGAGCAAGAAGATAAGAAAAAGCAAAGTCAACACCCGCTTCCGCCTCGGTAAGCCGTTCCAATTTTTTTATTTTATTTTATTTTATTTTTCTTCCTCTCTCCAACTTGATTGTTTACATTGGGGACAATGTAAATTCTTAAGCTTGGGGTGAGGGTATTTTGCATTTGCATCTTGCATGTTGCATTCATATAGTCTTGTATGATAGTTTTGCATGATCACACAATTAGATTGCCCTTGTTTAGATTTTGCATCCAATTGTGAGAACTAAGTGCCAATTAATCTGTGATAGTGTATTGTTGAACCCAATTCTGTTTATTCTTGTGATATGGCTGCAAATGAAAATGCTTGAGATAATCTTGGATAGTTGATAATTAGCATATGGTTCTATGGATTTGTGTTTTTCATTGATTCTGAACTAAAATGTGAGATTTTGAGCCAAAAAGGGGTACTCACTAAATCTACCCCATTCTTTGTGTTAGAGTGTTATTCCTCTTGGTTTGCTTTCTCTAGAACTTGACTTGAAACCATTTTGAAGCTTAAAATTTTTTGAAAACATTTTTGAAAATGATTGAGGCAATAGGTATTTTTTCTGGCCTTCTGAGCTTTGAATGATGAAATGCTACCCCTTAGTTGCCCAATTTTGAGCCTGAATGAATAAAATGCTTTTCTTGGTACCCTGGAATATGTGGATAAATATGCTTGATAAGGGACCTTCTAAAGTATTACAAAAGGGTAAAAAGGGTAGTTGAAAAAAAGTTTGGGATGAAAGAATCAAAGAAAAATAATTCTCTTGAGTTGAAAAATCTCCTCTTCTCCAAACAAAAAGAAAAAATAAAAGAAAAAGAAAGAGAAAAAGAAAAATAAAATAGAGAAGGGGATGACAAAAAGAAAAGTGAGAAATAAAAAGAAAAAGAAAGAAAGAAAGGTGGAAAAATAAATTGAAAACCCAAAAGGTATTTTAGAAGGTCATGCTTTGCAAATGTTGATATGTTGTGTAGCCTTTTGAAATGTCCTTTTATTGATTTCCTCACCTAACGATTAATCCCATGGCCACGTTACAACCCAAGTAAAAGACCTCTTGATTCTAAATTGTTTTCATTAATAAAGTAGAGATTTGGTTGATAGTCAAGCATATGGTAGGATTCATTCCTTGAGGAAAATTGAGTGAAATGTCTTATCCCCTAAACACTTGAGTGAGGGAGAAAAGAGAGCCAAGAAAATGAACAAGCTTGGGGTGAGCTTCAGGTGAGAAAGAGTGCCCAAATCGGTGAGAACATGATTCTAAGGAACCTAAGCCTCTAATTGGACTTGAATTGATTGTCTCTTATTGAATTGTTTGAATTGCCTATTACTTGGATCATTTACTCGGGTTCTTGGTTCACTATCCATGCTTTGTATGTTTTCTTCTACTGGCCTTAGTGATTGCTTGAGGACAAGCAATTGAATAAGCTTGGGGTGATTTGATAGTGTGATTTTACATGATATTTTCTGTACACTTTTGCATGCATATTTCATAGAGATTAGGCATTATTTAGTTGATTTTAGTTAGATTTTCCCTTGGAACGGGTGAAGCGGTTTCTTGGTGTTGTTTTGCAGGAATTCAATGTAAAAATGATAAAAATCAGCCATGGTGGAGCCTAGAGGAAATAGAGCTTGAAAAGTGAAAAATATGAGCCAAACAGAGCCCATCACGGCCTGGCCGTGATTACCATCACGACCATGATCAAGCATAGCAGAAGGCAATAGTCAGAAGCTGTCACGGCCTGCCCATGATATGCATCACGGCCGTGATAGGCTTAAAATCAAGGTTTTGCGTCGCGAAATTTAGCTCGCCTCGCGAGAATTTATTTTGTGCAAGTACGCCCAACGCCAGAAACCAGCGCCCAGCGCCAGGAGTGGGGCGCCCAGCGCCAGAAGACAGCGCCTAACGCTAGGAGTGGGCGCCCAGCGCCAAGGAGGCAGAGCATCAGACTGTTCTGGGCGCCCAGTGCAGGCCAGGGGCGCCCAGCACTGGCAGATGAGCAGAACCGGTATAAATTGGTATAAATTCACGTTTACGAGGCAGGAGAGAGACATTGGACGCTACAAGTTTGGAAACCAAAAAGGCTCTTGGAACCAGAGGCAGCTTTTGGAGGATTGCCCCCATGGAATCCCTTCTCTCCTTCATCTATGTTTCTTTGTTTGTGGATATTATTATGAGTAGCTAAACCTCCATGGTTGGGGTTAGGGTAACTATGTCTGAATTCTCATGTATTTGATTTAATCTTGCAATAAAGTTTTGCTTTTTGTTATTGAGTGGTTGATTTCTCTACTTAATGCTTGTTGTGGCTAGCACCCCCATGACTCGATTTGTGTTTTAATATGCAATTGGAAAATTCGTGTTGAAACCGGAATTGAGATTAATCACCTAATAAGCCTTGTATCTATGAATGGAACTGGGTTTATTAGCAATCGCATGATCCCAAATCTTAATGCGAATTCATTAATCTAGACCACCTAAGGAATTAGGGTCTATTAGTGGATTTAGGCTCTTGTCATCCGAGGAATCGGGACTTGAGTAATTTAGTGGATTGATTGTCATAACTGAAGTAGAAACTGTTTGTGAGTTGTTTAATTGCATGAGGATGAAGTTTAGTGAACCTAACCCCACTACTTTTATCATATTTGAAGACCATCTTTTATTGCCTTCCAAGTATTTGAGAAAATTACAAAAAGAGTTTGTTTTTCTTATTTTGTTAACTTTAACTTTTGTTAGCATAAAACTCTCTTCAATCCAAGAATCGCTTAGATAGTAATTGAATTGGTACGTGCTAGTACTTGTTGCAGTCCCTGTGGATACGATAACCGGTCTTACCACCGTATTACTTGCACGACTGGGTATACTTGCCCAAATTCGTCAACAGTGCTCCTTATCGAGCGCAGGCTGCACTGTTTCT
The DNA here is from genome assembly GCA_030762895.1 of Sophora flavescens. NCBI lineage: Eukaryota > Viridiplantae > Streptophyta > Magnoliopsida > Fabales > Fabaceae > Sophora > Sophora flavescens. The sequence goes on along the minus strand of CM061067.1, from coordinate 98,058,141 downwards.
GGGCAGCAAGGGTTGTAAACCCTTGTCAAATCCTTTGGGTTAAAACTTAGATAAAACCTGTTGGCGTTACTAAATCGATTAACACTAATCTTATCACTTAAGCTTAATCTTTATGGCTTATAGATTTTTGGGGAATTAATCCTTTAATTGGCATCTCTCAAACTCGTACATATCATTCCGTAGGGTCTTTCTAAACCTTTAGGTAAAAGTCCTCGCATTATCATTAACGTTCATGTCTTATTAGCTAAAAGGAAAAAACCTCCCTTTTTATCATTAACCTTTCATCATAGGTTAAACGTCATATATCATTAATGTTCACAATGAAAAATCAACAACCAATTCATGGCAGTTCATTCAATCATGGCCTCAATAGGTTCAACATGTTATAACAACGTCTGTATCATTATCATATTAAAACATCGTACCATAAACATGCATAGGCACATATAAACATGAAATCAACCAAGATAGACATATAGGCATGTTATCAAACATAAAAGGTCACGGGAACCCTTCGTCTTACGCTACCCCCAAGCCTACATATTCATATTGTCCCTTCTCCCCATACCTGGTATGAAGATTCCTCTCTAAACAACGCCGTTCTAATTGGTTCCTTCGATTGGCTCGATGAATCGTCTAAAGCCTTGGCCAACATAAAAAGGTTAACCAATTAGTTTCCCAATCAAAAGAATTGAAAAGGAAGCATAAAGGGAATGACGTTTACCTTACGATAATTGGGACTTAGCACGTGAAGGACTCTCCCAAGGAGCAAGAATGCCAATAATTGTTGGGTTCTAAGAAAAGGGAAAGAAACGGCTACTGTCACACTTAGGGTTGCCTAAAGAACCAATTTGAGGGTTGTAGCTCGTAACCCTCAAAAACTGATGTCTATAAATAGACTCAAGCCCAAGCACGACCATGCTTACTGTTGAGCATGGGCGTGCTCAACTTAGCATCAGTGAGATGCGTATCACTGCTGAGCACGATCGTGCTCACACCAGTGTCAGCGAGACGCTTGCAGCAAAAGCAGGGGTGTGCTGGTCAATGAGCACGGGCGTGCTCATGTACCATAAAGGGATTTTAAGGCTAAAACCCCCACTTAGTCATTAACCAACAACTCCAGACTAAGTCCTAAGGACTTAACAATCATACAAGCATACAACCAAGCACTTAACGAAATATAGGGTGTTACAAACTTCCCCCAGCACGGGTGTGCTGACTGTTGAGCATAGTCGTGCTTACTGGAGCATGGTCATATTGTTCCTGGGCAGAAGGGTTGAAGAACCCTTGCTAAGTTTCCTAGGGCATTCGAAGATCAATCCTATTGGCTTTTAATAACCATCCACATCAGTTTCATTACTCTTAATTAGTTTCCATGTCTTGTACTTATTGGGGAATTAATCCTTTAAATCTGGCTTCATTATTAATGTCCCTAAAATGCTCAAGAATCAATCTTAGGGTCTTAACTAAGCCATTGAGCAGTAATCTCAATGCTCTTTACTATGGTTCATGTCTAATGAACATTTGGGAAAACACCCCTTACTTTCTTTCATCATTGTTAACATCTTTTAATGTCTTCACATCATTACTAAGCCCTATTATTTAATTAGAGTCTTATTAATATCAACATTGGCATAACAACCTTAACAACCAACCACTCATTCACAACATAACAACATCATCATTCATTCATTGGAATAACATCATCATAACAGTTTGCAATTAAAGCATGCCAACAAGTAGAGAACATTGACAATAGTCATATAACAAACAATTTTCATTTAAGCAAATAGGAAACAAACACGGTCATGGGTTAGCCCTTCATCTTATGCTACCCCAAATACCTACATGTTCATACTATCCTTTCTCCCCATACCTGGTATGAAGATTCCCAACAATGACGACGCAAGCAAACTAAACACGTTCCCTTGAGCGTCTCGACGAGCTCCTCAACCCTTGGTCAAACACATAAGAACAACCCATTAATCCCAAATCCAAAAACTAGGAAAAGAGATTAATAGAGGGATTACAACATTACCTTAGATGACACTAACACGCGTGACTTCTCTCCGAAACGGACTCAAGAACACCAAGAACTTCAAAGAGTTCAAGGGAAGGGAAAAAGAAGAGGTTTCTGTCACACTAGGATTGCCCAAAGTGCCAATTTGAGGGTTTGGCTCGCAACCCACATGAAACTCTTCTATGTATAAACTCCCTGACCTGAGCACGACTGTGCTCCCTCTAAGCAAGTCGTGCTTAACATGAGCACGGGGTCATGCTCACTTAAGCACGGGCTTGCAACATCAACATCAGACTTGCGCGTTTCCGACACGGTCGTGCTCCCCTTGAGCACAATCGTGCTTGTGACTTAGACATCCACGAGACATGTGCCTTGAGCACGGGCGTGCTGATACATGGGCACAGCCGTGCTCTTGTACCAGAAAGGGATTTTAAGCCTCAACATCCCACTTAGTGCTTCATAACACTCATAAGGTCAAACTTAACATATATAGCACACACATAAGCACTTAAAGGCTTAACACGAAAAACAGGGTGTTACAATTCCACCCCCTTATAATAAATTCCGTCCTCGAAATTTCTATCATCCTGATTGAAAAGGTGCGGGTATGCTTCCACCAATTAGGCACATACCTTGGATCAAGTCCTCAGACACGGAGGCTCCAGTTCCACTAAGGGTAAAGACTCTCCTAGTGGTCTTAAGTCGATTGACTTGGGGTTTCTGATTTTTGCTAGCACTCTGTGGTTCTGACTTTGCTCCTCCACACTCCCGGCTGATGTGGCCAGACTTGCCACAATTGCAGTAGATGACGTCTGTCTCCTTCCACTGTCTGGTATAGTGATCCTTCCCACACTTGCCACATTTGATAGGCCTAAGAACAGAAGAATCCCAGTCCCTGGGCTTGCCTGCTGAACACTGTGACTCCTTGCCACTCTGCTTGAAGTCCCGACCGACTGGAGCTAGACGCTGCCTCCCCTCGTCCTTCTGATCATTCTTCCTATTGCCCTGAACATCTGAACTTTTGTATCTTGCCACTCTGGATTTGTTTGCATCCTCGAAGATCCTGTACTTGTTCACCAGGACGGAAAAGACTCAGATCTCCTGATAACTAACGGATTGCTTGGTCTCTGGATACAGACCATCCTCGAACTTCACGCACTTGGAGCGGACGTTAGTCACATACTGTTACAATTGAAGCAGATGACGTCTTTCTCCTTGCACTGTCTAGTATAGGAGCAAAGACTCCGCGGTTCTGACTTTGCTCCTCCACACTCCCGGCTGATGTGGCCATACTTGCCACAATTGAAACAGATGACGTCTATCTCCTTGCACTGTTTGGTATAGTGATCCTTCCCACACTTTCCACATTTGATAGGCCTAAGAACAGAAGAATCCCAATCCTTGGACTTGCCTGTTGAACACTGTGACTCCTTGCCACTCTGCTTGAAGTCCCAGCCGACTGGAGCTAGACGCTGCCTTCCCTCGTCCTTCTAATCATTCTTCCTATTGCCCTGAACATCTGAACTTTTGTATCTTGCCACTCCGGATTTGTTTGCATCCTCGAAGATCCTGCACTTGTTCACCAAGATGGAAAAGACTCGGATCTCCTGATAACTGATGGATTGCTTGATCTCTGGACGCAGACTATCCTCGAACTTCATGCACTTGGAGCAGTCGTTAGTCACATACTGCTACAGTGTGTAATAACGAGCAAGCTCCTCAAACTTTGTGGCATACTCTCCCAAGGACATACTCCCTTGCTTCAGAGCCAAGAACTCCATCTATTTCTTGTTCCGGATGTTAGCTGGAAAGTACTTCTCCAAGACTCTGTCCTTGAAGACATTCCAAGTAACCACTATACCCTCAACTTCCATACGCTGGCGAAAATTCTCCTACAAATGCTCAGCTTCCTCTGTTAGCATGAAGGTCCCAAAGATGACCTTCTGAATGTCGTTGCATCCCATAGCCCGGAAGATCTTCTCAATCTCCCGCATCCACAAAAGAGCACCTTCAAGGTCATAAGCTCCTTTGAACGAGGGCGGGTTGTTCCGCTGGAACTTATCCAGACCCTAAAAGTCAGCTGGTCCTTCATTGTTGTTGTTCTGGTTCTGCCCTATTGCAATGGCAAGCAGTGCCAATGCATCATCGATAGCCTGACCGTTCCTACCTCTTCCTGCAATTGGTTCCTGCACATGCCCAAAGCAACTATTAAATATAGAGAACCAAGAAGGAAGAACAAAAGGTTCTTATTACTACACATCATTATCTATAATAAATATAGATAATTCAAACAAGAGAACACAAAGGACTCATAACAGACTCATACCACGACTTGATAGGACAAACCTGCTCTGATACCACTAAATGTGGAACCCCCTACCTCGCAAGTATTCATAACACATAAGGACGATAAAAAATAAAAGGAAGATGAGACACCCCATTGTGCCCCGGTGTTTTATTAGATTAATTACTTCTTAAATCAATTCTTAATCACGTGCTTATCGTGAAAATACGTAAAAATTTAAAACTTATTTAATTATCATATAACTTCTACAAATTTAAAACACAATAACTTTAACTTATGTAAATACACACTTAGTTGTTCATTACAATACCAAAACACTGTTGAGGATATCCTCTCAGTAGGATCCCTCACAGGCATAAACTTAATAACAGACATACTTAGCGGAAATATAAAAATGCTCCTTAGACACACTGGCCATAATGTCTATACTCTAATCGCCATGGATCACAGCTCGACCCCCAGTGTCAGGTTCGTAAGGAGTTCCATCCAACTCCTCAGCAATCTCCGTTTCATACAGAGTTCCGTCCAGCTCCTCAGCAACATAACCCTCCATCGGGTCTTCTAACGTAAACCAAAGTAACCCACAAGAATACAGAAACATAGGGGATAAGAAACAGTTCTATCATCAAAAATCGGAAAAGAGTCATAGTAAATCATACAGTAATTGTCACAGACAAACAACGCACATAACTAAGAGATCATCCTCAAGTCTACCCCCAATCTCATGCTACTCAAAGACACCATAGTTGCACACCTATTTCCTAAAGTGGAAGTGGTCGTGAGAACTCTTGATTTTACGTGTATTATATTACCAATACACGGTATATTATATTACCAATACACAGAAGTGTTTTACGTGTATTAAATTACCAATACACGGTGTATTATATTACCAATACACAAGTGTTTTACGTGTATTATATTACCAATACACAGATGTCCTTGTGTATTATATTACCAATACACTTTTGTCTTTGTGTATTATATTACCAATACACTTTTGTCCTTGTGCATTATATTACCAATACATGATTGTGGACAACAAACCTATACTTGAATCTCACCAACCCGTTTTAACAACATCCTAGTGCCTTAACCTTCCATTAGAACTTGATACATATTCTATGCCATAACATCTCTTTAACATACATCATCTAGGTTAGGCACTTCTAAATCATCATTATCCTCACACCCAAAACAATCATCTCTTAGACAACATATATATCTTTGCTTAAAAACCACTAAGCATAATAATACAAACCAGACAGATCATGCATAACACAATATCAATCAAAATATTCCCATATCACAAACATAGCGCAAAATCAATTCAATAAAGGTAATAAAATAAAATCAACAATCAACAATATAAAATCAACCTAATATCGATAAACCTACAATCCCCGAATCGCCATTGGTTTTTCAGAAAAGGTTTCCAATGTGATTTTGGTCTTGTCGATTGCTCGACTACTAGTAGGGTTTAGGTCGCCCTACACAATTATTATATAATCTACTACTTATCCATTCCGACGATAGGTTGGTTCTTTCCCCCACCTGGGTTATCACCGGACTCCCGAACTTGAAGCTCCTCGTTGTCACACCACTAAGTACTAACTTCACCTTCTGTGAAGGTAAGGAGATTAGATGCTCGAAGAGGTATACCACGAACGTCCTCGTTTCCTCCGCGATGGAAGTCTAAGGTTATGAACACAAAATCACAAGTTAAAATAAAACAAGAACACTAAACCACAAGGTATAGGTTCGGACAAGACAAGTTCTTAGGGTTAGATATTCCCAAAAATTATACAACTCATGGATTTATGATCCTTAAGTGTTAGCAGTTCATAAACAATGATCACTTAGCAAAGTTGAATTAAAATCCCACTAAATTATAAACTTAGGGTATTCGGCCAAGGCTAGTAAAATAGGCTAGCATTCACTAAACCTTCCAATCTCTTAGGTTTAGCATCCATATGTATTAACGAGCTCAAAACCATGATCATTTTGGAAAAATAAAAACAAAGTATCCTAGGTCCATAACCTTCTAGGTTCGGCCTTCAAAGGATTTATAGGTTAGAAATCTTTAAACTTTCCAATCTCTTAGAGTTAGCATCCAAATATCTTATGGAGCTCAAGTCATGATCATTTTGGAAAATAATGGAAACTTAAACATTCCAATCTCCTAGACTTAGCATCCAAATATCTTATGGAGCTCAAGTCCATGATCATCTTGGAAAAATGAAAGTAATACATCCTAGCTTTAATAACCTAGAATAAACAAGTTAGAAATCCTTAAACTTTCCAATCTCTTAGACTTAGCATCCAAATATCTTATGGAGCTCAAGTCCATGATCATTTTGGAAAACAATGGAAACTTAAACATTCCAATCTCTTAGACTTAGCATCCAAATATCTTATGGAGCTCAAATCCATGATCATCTTGGAAAACAATGGAAACTTAAACATTCCAATCTCTTAGACTTAGCATCCAAATATCTTATGGAGCTCAAGTCCATGATCATCTTGGAAAAATGAAAGTAATACATCCTAGCTTTAATAACATAGAATAAACAAGTTAGAAATCCTTAAACTTTCCAATCTCTTAGACTTAGCATCCAAATATCTTATGGAGCTTAAGTCCTTGATCATTTTGAAAAAATAAAAACTCACACATCCTAGAACCGAAACACTAAGTTTCGGCCATCATAGGATGATGACGAAAATATCCTTTTTTTTAACAATAACTTTTAGGTTTATAATCACAAGGTATTAAGAGTTCTAAATCCACGATCATACTTGGAAAGTTGAAACATAGTATCCTAGGCTTACTTATTCATATTTTCAGCCATCATAGGAACAAGCTATCAAAACTTCCAAGATTTATAGATTTAAGATCAATGGATAGTTAGAAACTCAAACACATGATCATATTCCAAAAGTTGAAACAAAAACTTCCTAGGTCACAAATGCAAGCATTCTGCCTTCATTGGAAGAGATAGGTAAAGATTTTTGTTTTACACAACCTCTTAGTATGTGAAAATATAAGTTAATACAAGACTATAGAAAGTGGTTTCAACTCAAAAGGAGTTTTCTACCATTTTAGAGAGATTTTAGAAGTTTAAAGCATATAAAGAACACATAAAGTAAACTAAGAAATAAAAGATGAAACTTGCAAAAATATTCATATAAGAGCATTACCCTTAGTATAAGGAAGAAATTTAATGAAGAACTTAAGTAGAAAAGATGAATAAAAACTAAAGCTTTAAGAGCTTGAACTTTTAGAAGAAAGAAGAAGATGAAGATTTAATGGAGGACGTTGAAGGAGGAAGATGATGAAGTGAAAATGAAAGGGGTATATATAGAGGGGAGAGAGTGGCACGAAATTGAGGAGAGATGAATGAGCTTGGAGAGAAAGTTTTGACCTTGTGCCTTGTTTGGTTGAAGAGGATAGAGAAAAATAGGTTTTTAGAATATAATATGATATATTTCAAAAAGTCCATCATGACCACTTTTTAGGAGGTTGCTTAGGCCATACCTCTAGTGAGTCACCTCACTCCTTCATCTCACCTCAAGCCTTTTATGTCTCCTATTATGCTCCATTTCGTACCCGGTTGCATTTCCGATCGTAATTCTTCCGATGTTTTCGCCCGAATAAAATATTTTATTTTATTTTTGAACGAAAATTTTCAAAATAACCAAAGTTGAAGGAAACATAATAAAAACACTAACTATCTCGTTCACGGGTCAAAACTAGGTTTTCTGCACAGTAAACTTGTACCGACAGTGAAAACGCAGACCGACTTTCGTATGAATTTTCAACCTAAAATTTTACCGTAACCCTCTACCATAAAGTAGACTATGAATATGATTTTATTTTAATCAAAAAACACTTTCTAACTCTCAAATTTAAAATATAATTTAATTATATTTTAACTGGTTGAACAACATCATTAAAGTCAGGCTGTTACAGAAGACGAAAGAGAACACATGCATATTATATAATAATAATAAAACAAAGGTAGAGGTTACCATATTGTAACAAAATCTCGAACGCGGAAAATAAAACATGTTTTAAAAAGAAAAACAAACCAAATAAAACGAAACCCAACCCCGATGTCACATTACAAAACTGGTATAACCATAATCCGAAACATCTCGGATAAACAACGTAAATTAAGAAATCCTAGACTACGAGTAGCGGCTCCTCAGAGTCACTCCTCAGTAAGCTTTTCACCATCCTCTACATAGCCAACAGATACATGCAAAACAAACAACAAAGATGGGGAGTAAGAAACATGTATAAAAATAATGGCATGGAAGCAATTAGTAAGATGAGCGTGCATCACATATACACATATACATAGCATATCAAAACATAATAACTTCTAGCATATCAACATCATTTGCATCATCTCAAACAAAGCTTGCTATGTGATGCAGCACTACTCCACTACTCTGTTATGCACTTGGATCCAATCTACCTCAGAATGCCAACTTCGGAGTTACATATCCACATTGGTCATTAAGCACCAACATCGGCAGTCCACTAAACTATGGTGAACCCCTTGGATAGCCGACGCACCTCACTCTCAGATGCGCCACCGCGGGGGGCCAGTTTCACCTAACTCTCGGGCGACCTCCCCCTTGCTGAACATCCCCCACTAACATCTCCGATGCATGAATGCATGAGCAACACTGCACACAATCAAACAATCACCACCTCCGATTGGGTCACTAGGCTACCCAAGTTTTATCACCATCAACACCTCGACCACTTGGCGTCGAGGTCCCCTTGGCCACTACACTACCAAGGTTCAACATTATCTTTTAATCTTTAATCTTTTAATTTGATTCAACACTCTGACCAATAAGCACCAGATCAACACCTCGATCACTTGGCATCGAGGCCCCCTTGGCCACTAGGCTAAGGTACAACATCAACAACACCTTGACCATTAAGCATCAAGGCCCCCTTGGCCACTAGGCTACCGAGGTACAACAACGTGCGGTAACACATCGTTACCGTTTTAACATCTTATCGCTTATTATTTATTATCTTCATTGAGTTATCTAGTTTGTCTTTACTTCATTGGGTGTCTTATTACATCATTGAGGAATTTTGGGGTGAAACACCCCAGTTTATGTTTCTGCGTTCTGTTCTGTCTAGGAAGCACGGGCATACCGACTGTTGAGCACGATCGTACTTACTGGAGCATGATCGTACTGTTTCTGGGCAGAAGGGTTAAAGAACCCTTTCTAAGTTTCTTAGGGCATTCGAAGATCAATCCTATTGACTTTTAATAACCATCCACATCAGTTTCGTTACTCTTAATTAATCTCCATGTCTTGTACTTATTACGGAATTAAACCCTTAATTCCAGCTTCATTATTAATGTCCCTAAAATGCTCAAGAATCAATTATATGGTCTTAACTATGCCTTTGAGTAATAATCCCACTTCTCTTTACTACGGTTCATGTCATATGAACATTGGGAAAACACCCCTTACTTTCTTTCATCATTGTTAACATCTTTTAATGTCTTCACATCATTACTAAGCCCTATTATTTAATTAGAGTCTTATTAACATCAACGTTGGCATAACAGCCTTAACAACCAAGCACTCATTCATAACATAACAACATCATCATTCATTCATGGCAATATCATCATCATAACAATTTGTAATTAAAGAATGCCAACAAGTAGAGAACATTGACAATAGTCATATAACAAACAAATATCATTTAAGAAAATAGCAAAAAAATAGGGTCATGGGTTAACCCTTCATCATACGCTACCCCCAATGCCTACATGTTCATATTATCCCTTCTCCCCATCCCTGGTATGAAGATTCCCAACAACGACGACAAAAGCAAACTAAACACGTTCCTTTGAGCGGCTCGACGAGCTCCTCAAGCCTTGGTCAAACACATAAGAACAACCAATTAATCCCAAATCCAAAAACTAGGAAAAGAGATTAATAGAGGGATTATAACATTACCTTATATGACACTAATGCGCGTGACTTCTCTCCCAAACGGACTTAAGAACACCAAGAACTTCAAAGGGTTCAAGGGAAGGGAAAGGGAAGAGGTTTCTGTCACACTAGGATTCCCCAAAGTGCCAATTTGAGGGTTTGGCTCGCAACCGTCACAGAACTCTTCTATTTATAAACTCCATGACCCAAGCATGGCCGTGCTCCCTCTAAGCACGACCGTGCTTAAAATGATTATAGGGTCTTGCTCACTTAAGCATGGGCTTGCAACATCAACGTCAAACTTGCGCGTTTCCGACACGTGCTTGTGACTTAGACAGCCACACGACACCCGCCTTGAGCACGGGCGTGCTGATACATGAGCACGACTGTGCTCATGTACCAGAAAGGGATTTTAAGCCTCAACATCCCACTTAGCCCTTCATAACACTCCTAAAGTCTAACTTAACATATATAGGACACACATAAGCTCTTAAAGGCTCAATACAAAAAAATGGGTGTTACAGACCTTTCCACTTAAATAATTCAACCACACCATTCTATTGTTACTCCCAACAGATACATATTTACCCAAAAACGAATTTTTTAAATTTTTAAAAAAGGATAAATTCATAAATATTCCAATTCATTTGACTATGATGGAGATTATAAAACCTTGGACAATTAAGTATTGTATTGAACAAAAAGAAAAGTATATATAGATTATGATTACTTGGGTGGGAGTAGCCATGAGTTTTGGGGGTGTAAAAATGTCCAAATAAGGAGGGGTATTATCGCAATTGAGGGGAGGGTTGAACAACGTTTCGGGAGAGTTGACAGCAACAGAAGCAAGCTTCGCAAGAAATGGGTCTTTAAGGTTGATTGGCAGAGTGCGGATTTTCACTTAGGAAGTGGAATTGGAAGAACAAAAAGCTTTTATATTTCTGCTTCCAGGGAATGATTGTATTTGTGAGAAAAATGGTGAATGGGCCATTGTTACCCCAAAACCTGGACAAGCCATGTTTCTGCTATGTGCGAAAAACGAGGCTAATTGGGTTTGAGTTTAAACCTCAACTCAGAGAGGAGAACATGAATGAATAATATAATGATACATTTCTATTTCTGGGTTTTCTGGGTTTCAATGATGAGATGATGGTAGCGTGGGGGTAGGGATGAAGGTGGTGGCGGCGATGGAGAAGGGTTTGGATGGTAGGGTGGGAAGGATGGATGGTAAAGTTGTATTTTTCAAAAAAATTTGGTTTTCAAATTTTTTTAAATCAATAAATATGGATCATTCATTATTTAATTATTATATCTAATCGTTAAAAATCAACTCTAATGGAAAAAATTTGGGGTACACTGGTGTACCCATAAACAACCTACTTCATGCTAGAATCCACCCTAATCTTCCTAATCTTTAAATAATAGTGTATTTCATATCTTATCTTCTCTAACATCCATCGACTGCAGCAAGACTTTTGAACTCCCATTTGCCTAAGACAACTAATTCTTCTTTGCTTTATTCAACTTTCTTTGTTCTGAAAATTAGGATTTAAACATACTAAGATCATGCACAGAGGCAAGAACTATGTTAAAAGCAAGGTTATGGTCACACCTTCTAAGCTCTTGGAAAACCACCACAAGCAGTAGATGGCAAGGATTGCGGGAAGCAAGAAGTAAGACTATCAACTATTAACATCGATGGCCCCATGATTGATGGTCATTCTTCTAATCTATCAAATAATGATAATGATTTGGGTTCATATTGGTGTTTTCCTTCCATGCAATGTTTGATTTTTTTTAACCTCTTGGATTGTTCTTTAGTCATTGTATATAGATTTCTCATTTCTTCTTAGTTTGCTAGCAAACACTAAAAGTCTTTTTATATATAAAAAAAAATTGTTTCCTTTGTTATCAGCAGTGAATGTGATCAGTTATTCATGTGTAATTCATATCACTAGTGCAATAAGTGCTTTTTACGTCAGTTAAAATTGATTTTTTACGTCAGAATACTGACTGACGTAAATACAGCTGACATTAATAGTTAATATTTTAACGTCAGTTGAGAACTGAAGTTAAATATAAAACTATTAACGTCGGTTCTTTAACACAACTGACGTTAATTTTGTAAAAATTAACGTCAGGTGTTTAAACAACTGACGTTAAACATAAAACTATTAACGTCAGTTCTTTAAGAAAATGGACGTTAATTGTGTTAAAACTAACGTCAGTTGTTATAAAGAACATACGTTAAAGGTTTTAATTTTAACGTCAGTTGTAATAAACAACTGACGTTAATAGTGTACTGTATATTTTATAAAATACTATTAACGTCAGTTGTTTGATACAACTGACGTTAATAGAATTTTTTTTTTAAATTCAGTTTTAAAATATCACTCCCCTCAGCTATCCCTGCATTCTGTAAATATCCCAGTAACACAATATCACACACATTACATAATTGCAAAGGAAAAATGGAACAATGGGGGACTTAAAACCAAAACCCATGTATATATATAAATAAATTTTAGTCTCCAATGTCTAAAAACAAAACTACCAATCTAAGGATATATATATATATATACATGTTATTAATTAGTTTCTAAAGTCTAACAAAAAAACTATTCATCTAAGTAGTACGGAGGTATCTTGTCAATTCCTTTTTCAGCCGCATACTTGAAGAAGAATTCAGCGAAGCGCATCCTCAAGTCTCTTAACTCATCTTCTTGAATAGCCGATTGGTCGTTAAATGCCTACACACGTTCAAATAATAACAATAACATCAATGCAAGTCATCTTCAAAACTATAATATATAATTTAACAAGTTGTTTAAATATTACCTTATTCCATCCATCCGTAATAGATGTGGAGACTATGTTCAGCATATGAAGCATCACATAATAGCCGCACGACCACCCGTCATTTTGAAATCGAGACTACCAACAAAATTAATTTCAATGTCAGTTGAATATACATATAAATCAGTAATTATAATATTAATTATTTGATAAATAAACTACCAAACCTTGAGGATGTTCCATACAGGATTTGCTTTAGCCTTAGAAGTCCTACTTCTCCCGTTGGTGCAACTTATGCTACTTGCCTTCAGCGCGCTATCATAAAAAAATAATCATGTCGATCAATTAACAAATTCATATATCATGTGTGTAATAAACTAAAAACAACTGATATTAAAACTTAAATTAAATTTAAGATTAGTTACTTATTTACAGCTTCCAACACCACCTGTGGCGGCTGTTGGTGGAGAGAGCAATAGAATATGACAGTATGCCTAGACGGGTGAAGTACGAACAACTGCCAATGACTTTTCATACAGTAGGGAGCCAGATATAATTCTTTCTGATTGTCTCCCAAAAATTTCCCTAAGTATTTACTCAATGCATCGCCAGCAAAGAAATCGGGCAGAAGGATTGACGGATCTAAGAAGCCGTAAACTGATGCAACGCCCTTATCAAGCTGAAGACGATGGAGATACCTAAGATATGAAAAGGTGTGGATGCTAATTGCATAATATATATATTGAAATTAAAATAAATTATTAAATGGAAAAATACCAAAAATAAATAAGTTATAAAATTAAAATTAACTTACGTGCACCAGAGACTCAAAACTGTGCTGGCCATCCGGGACGTTATTTACGCGGCGTTCGAGATCGTCACCACAGAAGGTAAATATCCTCCGTTGATCCGGGCGTGCCACCCATCCATCGTGCTCCAATGGACATTCAAAAATCTCATACGCATAATCCTTACCATGTGAGAACAAACCAGTGATAGGTGACAGCGACACCGACATCGACTTGGACTTCAGTTTAGGAAAAATAAAATAGATAAGTTGTTGATAATTAAAAAAAACAAGTAATTATTTGACTAATTTGGACATTAATAATGAATACATACCTTTGTTAACATTTCGAGCTCACGTCATTTGAAGTCCAACTCAAGCTCACGCCTTTTCATTTCCAACTCATGCTCATGGCGTTGGACTTCGAACTCTCGCTCCCTAGCTGCCAACTCATTGTCCTCCACATGTGCCCTACTAAAACTCTCTTTTGTGCTCACATGTGAAGGGTTGGCATGCCCTGCGGTGTCCTGGGATGTACCAACGGAGGAAAACTCTCTAGCAAGCGCCTGCTTGAATTCTGGGTAGGATATTAAGCTTTGCATCAGATGTGTTGTAATAGCTGGGTTGGACATGAGGTGTTGAGTAATGTCAGCCAAAATTGATGCTTCATCGACCACCCGCTTTCGTGAAGCAGACTTGCCATAATATTCTTTGATGGTCACGTTCCCAGGAACACCGAGAACCCGACCAGGATGGTCTTTCTTGCCTAGAGCAGTCATCAAGACGTCCCGCCGTCCAGAAGAGACGAATGAGCCCTGGGAGGATTGTGCTTTAAGATCCATCTACAATGAAAAAAATGAAAAAACATGCAAATGAAAAGTGTTGCAAATATCTATACAAATATCAATTGAAATCAAGTTAATTATTTACTTACAATCTTATCTGCCACTTCGCGAGTGGCATCAACTTTAAAAGATCCCGTCTTTGTCATGCGACCGGCTAACCAGACATCCTCGCGGTCGATGTCCGACGGAGGACTTAATGGTGTGCCCTCAGGCACCTCTCCTCTTTCAATCCTAGCAGAGTGCTCTTCCTGCTTCGCCCTCAGCCTATCCTCCATCATCTGCTCGATCCGAGTCTGGTACCCACCCTGAGACATGGTGTGGCGGTGGACGTTCTTCGCATGATTCTGTCGACCCTTATTTGCCTTAGCCTATTCAAACAAAAACACATAATTAAATACAATTAAATGATCTATAAGAAGCATATAAAATTAACTTAATCAACCAACCTGAAATTCTCCATCCCGTCGACTCTTGGCAAACATATCCCAAGTATCCTGATCAATCCAGGGATAATCCGAGAACATTTTATCAAGCCACTTCTTCCCAGATACATAGTACCTGGTAAGATCATGCTTGAACCCATTCCAACGCTTTGATGCCACTTTCATACATTTATGACGATGATCCTCGTCATTTGGCACAGTCCAAGCTACCTACACATTAAATACATAACAACTGGATGGATTATAACTCGGATAATTATCTAATAATGTAAATCAAACGAATTTAAAGGTAAAATACCGCGATAGCCTCCCAAATCTGATCCTTAACGTTCTGTGGAACGTCATTCCAGTGGTTGTAGTTGATGCTTACGTGCTGCTTCGCTTGTAGAAACACCCACTTATTAAATTATTTAGCACGGGGTCCCTGGGCATTTAGATTAGCATCGAAGGACACCTCAAGCTTCTGTCCGCTTTGCGTGTCCTTCTCTAGTTTCTTCAACGAGGTGGCTCCTCTACCCCGTTTCCTATGAGCCTGTGATGTCTGTATGGACAAAAAAAATGATAAAATAGAGGGTTGTAACATTATAAACTTACATTAAAAAGAAGGACTAAAGATAGTATATAACATGTAAACTTACACTAGAATCAGGCGTAGGCGTGATCGGGTCCTGCGTAGCCCCCACAGTGTCTTCCCGTGCATGTGGGCTATCCGACTGATCCATATGTATGCCTGTTCAGAAACAATATATATTTATTAACATAGGTTATAACTCAAAATAAATACAGAAGTATAAATAAAAATAACTAGATAGGTCCTGTAGATATACAAAACATATATCCAATATAAGGACAATACGGGAGATTGAAAACTATAGTTTTTGAAGATTGCCAAGCACTGGTCACGGCCTAGCAGTGATGTCCATCACGACCGTAACGTGCCAACTGAACCAGACCCTCATAGGCAGAACTGATCACGGCCTAGCCGTGATGAGCATCACGGCCGTGACAGATCAACCAACAGAGCAACATGCACTCAAAACCAAAAATAGAGACATTCCAAACAACTCAAACTCATGGTTTCAAGTTTCAACTACTGAGACTACAGTTTCAACATACACTCAAAACCAAAAATAGAGACATTCCAAACAACTCAAAATCACAGTTTCAAGTTTCAACTACTGAGACTACAGTTTCAACATACACTCAATACCAAAAATAAAAAAATGTGCCCTAAAGACTCACCAGAAATAGGTGCTCGTGTGGTGGTGGGGAGGGGAGCTCGAGTGGTGGCCAACGTTCGATGTGGTTATTGAGAGCAGAGGGACAAGGAGAGTTAGTGTACGGGAAGGGGAAAGAGAGATGTCAAGTTATTGCAAAGAATGAGCGGGAAAGACAGAGTTAGGGTTAAGAGTGTACCTCACGGTGGTGGGGAAGAAGCCTTCGTGGTGGTTGCGGTGGAGATGAGCTCGCGATTAGGGCAGAGTGAGAGTGAGAGTGAGAGTTGAGAGTCAGAGTGAGCGTGAAAGAGAAGAACAGAGTCGTACAGAGAGAATTGCAGAAGGCGCGCGGGTGTAAACGTTATAATCAAAATCCAAAAATAAAACAACATTTTACGTCAGTTGTTTGTAGCAACTGACGTTAAAGGTCATTTATTTAACGTCAGTTGTATTAAAAACCTGACGTTAAAAGTCAGTGTTTACGTTATAATCAAAAATAAAAAATAAAACAACATTTTACGTCAGTGGTTTGTAGCAACTGACGTTAAAAGTGTATAAGTTTCTGCAAAAACATTAATTCATTTGACTACTGTGCTACTTACCCATATTGAGCATTAAGTTTATAGATCAGTTTTCAAGAAAATCAGCTAGTCTCTCTCTTCTCTATATAAAGTACCATTCTTCTGTAGCAGTCTGTAATACAGCCTCTTCTTTTCCTCTATATTTCGTGCATTTTCTATTCCTTCACAAAATGGCTCCGAGACTTTTGTTATTTCTTCCTATACCTAGACTTAAAGGTCTCAGTCCTAATGGTCAAAAAACTTCTGAGGTTGAGTAAATCACGTAACATGGATGGTAAGGTTGTGTAAATCACGTAATGTGATTTACTCACTTTATTTCATCCCAGCCATCCTTTTCACTTTGCTTTCGCTGCTAGTGACTGTGGGTTCACGATGCATCATGGAATTCAAGTGAGGGAGGAGATGCATCAATCCATCCATTGGAGTTTCTGAGGACAGGACTGAGAAGAAAATGATGTTGAAGCTGAAACTTTGCATCCATTGGAATTTCTGAGGACAGGACTGAGAAGAAAATGATGTTGAAGCAAAAACTTTTTTATATTTTAGGGCTATGTTGCAGAAATTTTTTATCTTTTAATCATGTAATTGTAACTTATGAATCGCTTCAATGAGATACGATTTGATTACACATATATAACTTGTTTTATGTTAAGTGTTTATTTATTTTAATTTGCACAAGAATTTGTTTACTAATTCAAGATAATTAATTAAGATAAAAAATAAACTTGTTTGAAAAAAATGTTTAGAAATAAACTGCACTATATATATGGAGTGACCTGTGTTAAGAGTGACAACAGGGCATTTCAGATAGGGATATAGGATTATTTACGTCAGCTATTTATTTAACTGAAGTAAAAATCACACTTTTAACGTCAGTTGTATAAAAAAATGATGTTAAAAATTAATATTTTTTATTTTAAAAACACTTTTAACGTCAGTTGTATTAAACAACTGACGTTAAAGGTTTATAAGTTTCTGCAAAAACATTCATTCCTTTGACTACTGTGCTACTTACCCATTCACCTTGGAACCTAATCCTCTTAATGATCAACTTATTTTTTTAGCAACTTACCACGCCAAGTAACTTCATCCTCTGCTCCAATAAATAGCATCCTTCCTTCCTTTTATTTTTCTTCTTCACAATATGGCTCTGCCATGGAGATTAACTTCATCACTCTTTCTTCCTATTCCTAGACTCAAAGATCTTTGTCTTAATGGTCAAACAACTTCTGAGGTTGTGTAAATCACATAACATGGGTGATAAGGTTCTGTAAATCACATAATGTGAGTTACTCACCTTATCATCCTTCCGGAGAATCGGCTACTATAGTTCCAAAACCTCAACTTATGAATGACCACATTATCAACATGTACCTCGATTCCAACATGAGTAACACCATCACTGTTGGACATGGTCACATTCGGAGTTTAGTTTTCCCTTTGGCATATTTCATAAAACTCTCTGATGGGATGTAGCTTTAATGTTTCGGGTGTGATAAGGGGTTCCAAAAGTGGCCTTATGCTTTGCCACACAACCTCCTCATTAAATTCTGGAAAACTCAGTCGCTCGACTCTCCTCTCTTGCTCACCCGTGAAGGGAACGAAGCCTCAACAAATGTTTAGGATTTTAAACCCTTTCAATGTAACTTTTTATAGGATTTTAAAATTTTGAATGTATCTTGTAATTGTATTATTGATACACTTCATGAATGAGATCCGGTTTGGGTAATTGATTCAACTTATACTTCGCACATATATTTTAGTTTTCAAAATAGAAACACAAAACATACAAGCAAGTGAAACTGAAACTTTGAGGAAGGCAATACGGAAAGGTACGTTTACTAGGTAAAAAAAATTATTAAAATAACCTTTAACGTCTGTTGATGTAAGGACTGGCGTTAAAAGTGAGTCACTTAACTTTTAACGTCAGTCCTTACAACAACAGGCGTTAAAATTGAATTAATGAAGTCTGATATTTACAAAACTGCCACCGTCCCCTTTCTAACGTCTAGCTTTTGGTTAACTGACGTAAACCTTTACCGTCTAATGTATATTTTCCACTAGTGTATAACAAAAAGTTGGAGGGACAATTCTTCAAGGGATGTCATTTTTAATGTTTCCTTCATTTCTTACAATTTTTTTTGTTGAAATTTGATTTTTCAGTTGTCATTGAAGACATTAAATAAGGAGAAGATCAGCGTGGGAATGATCAAAATTTCTAGTGGATTAATGGAAGAAATCCGAGAATGACAAGTTGCGGATGCTTATCTTCAAGAAAAGAAGGACTTAATGAGACAAGGGAAAGTTTCAGAGTTTAGTTTGGGATCAGATCAAATCTTAAGGTGCAATGGACGAGTGTGTGTGCCTGATAATCCTGAGATGAAAAAGATGATTTTAGATGAATCACATAAGAGTAAGTTAAGTATTCATCCTGGATCAATGAAGATGTACCAAGATTTGAAACAAAGATTTTGGTGGCCAGGCATGAAAAAGCAAGTAGCAGAGTACGTTGCATCTTGTCATGTCAAAAAGTGAAGGTGGAACATCAAAGACCCGGGGGTATGCTTACGTCACTAGATATACCAGAATGGAAGTGGGATAGCATATCAATGGATTTTGTGGTAAGTTTACCGCGAACTTATAAAGGTTTTGATTCAATTTGGGTGATTGTTGACAGGCTAACGAAATCGGAACATTTCTTACCTGTTAAGATAAATTACGCAGTAGAGAAATTGACTGATGTTTATATCAAGGAAGTGATCAGATTACATGGAGTACCATCGAGTATTGTGTCAGATAGAGATCCGAAGTTTACTTCACATTTCTGGGGAACTTTAAATCAAGCTTTAGGAACTAAGATAAGGTTAAGTTCAGCCTATCATCCTCAAACTGATGGACAAATAGAAAGAATGATTCAATCGTTAGAAGATTTGCTAAGAGCTTGTGTCTTAGACCATCGTGGGAGTTGGGATGACTTGTTACTGCTGATCGAATTCACGTATAACAATAGTTTTCATTCAAGTATAGGGATGGCACCCTATGAGGCTTTGTATGGAAGAAAATGTCAAACACCTGTGTGTTGGTACCAAGATGAGGAAAGCATGATTTTAGGTCCTGAAATCGTGTAGTAGACGATGGAAAAAGTAAAACAAATCCGTAAAAAGATGAAAATAGCACAAAGTAGGCAGAAGAGTTATTCAGATCGAAGGAGACAACCTCTCGAATTTGAAGAAGGTGAACATGTATTTCTGAGAGTCACACCAACGACTGGGGTAGGTAGGGTTATGAAGTCCAGAAAACTCGCTCCTAAATTCATTGGACCTTACCAAATTCTTCGTCGTATTGGTCCAGTAGCCTATCAAATTTCTTTGCCACCTTTTCTTTCAAATATTCATGATGTATTCCATGTTTCAAAACTAAGGAAGTATATTCCTGATCCATCACACGTAATCGAACCAGATGAAGTACAATTAAAACAAAACCTGTCTTATGTGACTTCGCCTGTACGAATTGAAGATAAGTTGATTAAGCAACTCAGGGGAAAGCAAATTTCCTTAGTCAAGGTTATTTGGGATGAAACTACTGGAGAAGCAACTTGGGAAGCTAAGGACAAAATGAGATTACAGTATCCTGAACTTTTTACAGGTATGTAATTTTGAGGACGAATTTTTTTTAGTGGGGTAGTAATGTAAAACCCCGATTTTTCACTGCTTTCAAATATCGGCAATATATATATATATAGATATATATATATATATATATATATATATATATATATATATATATATATATCTGAGACTCAAAATGATTTTGGGTAAACCACTGTTATTTTCACGTTATGTTTTATATCTTAGGGTTACGATGAAATTTTGGGTTGAAAATTCAGACGGAACCCGATCTGCGTTTTCATTAACAGTAAAAGTTTACTGCTCAGAAAACCTAATTTTAATTCGTGAGCGAGGTGAAAAATGTTTTTATCATATTTTCTACGATACTGGAAGTTTTGAAAAAATTAGCGTAAAATTAAAATATTATATTTGCTGCGGGTGAAAACGTCGAGATATCTCTAGGAAAACATGCGTCAGATGAATCAGGGAGTTAGCAACGGAGCTGAGGTGACTGATGTGACTGATGTACGGACATTTATGATGATCCTATCCGAGTAATGCCGCATTTATGACAATAGGATATATTTGCATGGAAAGGACAATTTTACCCCTATCTTTCCATGAATTTTGCAAGCCATGCCATTGTAATTTTTGACCGAATTACCCCCCAAACCCATGACTCCTTCATCATAACACACTTAGGCAAGTTCATTTCTCCATTTTCATGTCTTTTGCCTTAAGAACTTCAAGCTTTTTGCCTTAAGAACACTTAGAACACCAAAGTAGTTTTGTGAAGAACATCATAAATATCATCCTTTTCTTTGATCATCAAGAGGTAACAACTCTTCATCTTGTCATTTAAAGCCTTTCTCTTCACAACTTTTATGGATTTATGCTTGTGTTCATCAAGTTCTTCATTTCATTCAAAGTTCATGAAGCTAACTTCAAAAATCCATAACTAATTCTAGAAAAATCCTTTTGACATGAAACTTATTGCTAAGATCTCATAATCATCTCTATTTTCATCATCTAGAAGCATATGATCATACGAAATTTCCTTTCCAATTTTTTGAGCTGGGCCGAATCCATGAAAAAGTGGAGTTCATGGGTTTTGTTTCATTTTCATGTCTTGATTCATGATTCAATCTCTTAAGTACCATGATAGTTCTTGTATGTAAGTAAGTAGAAGATCAAAAATCAAACCCTAACCTATTTGTTTCATAAAGGCTGAAACCCTAGCTATGAATATTAGATGGATTTTTGATTCAAATGTTGTCTTGTAACACTTGAATCCATCTTTCATGATCTAAGTATGTTGTTGTTTGATTTGATTTATTTTGGTTGCAATTCGTTTGAAGGAATCGTTCAAGTTAGTTTGACTTAAGCTGACGGAGGAGAATCGGATCGGGATAGGGAGATTACTTGAATCTGCTAGTTCGAATCTTCAAAAGGTAAGGGGAGTATGCCTGAGGAGTTTAAGATAATCACATGCCTATTGTTGGAGTCATTTGTTAATTTTCTGTAGAAATATTTTAGGATATTACATTGTTTACTGTTAATTGCTAGATTGATTAGATACTTACCTAAGTAATTGAGGTTATGTGATATGTGGATTTACATGATTATAATTATTTGGTTATATTATAATTGTGGTGCATGTCATGAATTGATATATGTCATGCTATTTTCTGATTGAAATTTATCTGCTGTTGAGTGTTGGACTGAGAAACCTGACATTGGTCAGTGTTTAAAAATTTATTTGAGGATAAAAGCTTAATAAGTTTGGATAATTAATGAGAGTGATTAATTTGGTTAATTTTGAGAAAAACTGGAAAAAATATTATTTTAATAATATTTTGTGGTTAATGTGTCAATAGGACTTGTAAGGGCGAAACTGTGAAATTTTTCACAAGCTCTAATTTTCCCAAAATAAATTCAATTTTATTATAAAATGTTTTTTAAGTGATTAAGTTCCGAAAATAACATTATATAGCAGCCAGAATAATTACTTCTGACAAAAAAGTTAGTTAAGTTATAAAAAGAATTATATTAAAAATTTTAGAAAAGATTAAATATATAGTTATTTTATTATTATGAATTTATTTATTGAATACTTTTAAAAGTTGACTTTTATTGAGAATTATTTTCAGAAATGAAATAATCAAAAAATAAAAGAATTTATCAATGATTTTTAGGTTTTATCAACGTTTTAAAGAAAAAGGATTTATGTAAGAGAATTTTATTCAGTGAAATTATTCCGTTAAACTTAGATAAGTTTTCGGAGCTTTTGTTTTGTATTTGTTTTTCACTGAGCGAAATGTTTTACAAGAGGATAAATGAACCTAGGAACCGAGACGTCGGGGTTCTAGTGTTCTGTGGACACGTAGATCAAGGATTTGTGTCATTGGACTGAGTGTCCTGTAATGATTTTGTGGACTGTGTCCTAAGTTGATGTGGAAAATGTGAGTTCCATATCCGCGAGCCTAAGACTGGTGCATCGGTTTAGGGCTTTGCGATTGAGTACTCGGATTGTGTGTCCTGTGTTGAGTTTAAAACATTTGGACTGTGTGTCCTATGTTTGTTTAAGTGGAAAGTCTTTATAAGGAATTAAGCATGGTCGTTAGCTTTGTGCTTCGACAAGGAAAGATTATTACGACAAAGAAAACGAAACGAGAATAAAATTTTTTCTCATGCATACCTGGCAGACGTGTCCTGTGTTATGATCATTGAGTCCTGAGTGGATCAATATATCTGCTATGGACTGTGTTTCCATTTGATCATTGGGATTATGTGTGAGCCAATGTATCTTTACTGGACCGTGTGTCAAATTTTATGTGATAACTATTGTGATTCGGAGTGATGCAATAGGTTATGGACAATAAACTCCATTGTTCGCGGTGACCATTTGATATGATCCTAACAAGGAACATATATATTTTCGGATCTATCCTTGAGTGACCAAGAAAAATTGTAGAAGAAGATGAAATACAAAATTGGATAAGATGAGAAATGGAAGGTAGGCGCCACAAATCCAAGGGGATTTGATAAGCCAATTTGAGGTTCGCCACAAGAATCTTGGATTCTTGATAAGAACAAGGGTTGGCTCAATGAAGAACCCAAGAGAGAAAACACTCTCACAATTGGAATCAATCCAAAATGAACTCAAAGTTATCATTTCATGTGGTTAATAGAAATGATACATATACAAGGATGGCTGCCCACTTTTGGGTTGCCTTGTCTCTCAATATTCCATAACCTACACCTAATAACTCACATAACTCACCAACTAAATGACACTAAAAACATTCACTAACTCCCACTACCATGCATTTACCACATTAATTGATAAATGCATTTACATTAACATTTATGCATAAACATGATAATAAATTCCCACTAGCCATTATTATGACTAAGAGCACTACTAGGAAGCATTTAGTGAGGCTAGGAGAATACAAAAGGTCATATTAAAATTCAGCCCAAAAATAATACGAAAATTATAAATAAAAATTATAAAAATATAATAATCTGAATATGCTTCTTTCCACATGCTCAAGCCATCCATGTTCCTATCATTCCCCTCTTCTTGAAAGTGATTTGTCCTCAAATCCAAACCTGCATTATAAGTCAGTGGATTATCTAATAAAAATTTTCTTTTGTGCTTTCCACCGTTTGCTTGATAATTGGCTCTTCCATCCTTTTTTCTCTCATAATTCTTTTTTTTTCACGAGATATCTCTCATTGTTTTCTTTTTCTTCATCTTTTATCTCATGGTTCTCCTCTTCTTCTCTCTCATAGGTTTCTTTTTTCTTTAATTCTTCTTTTTCCTCATGGCTTTCTTTTTTCTCTTCTTCTTTTTCACCGCTCTCCATTTCCTCCTCCTTTCTCTCATGAGTTTCGTTTTTCTTTGCTTCTCCTTTCAAGTACATTTGATCTTCATACACTTGTTTTGGTGACAATGGTACAAGAGTAATTTTGTGATTATTAAATACAAATGAGTACTTGTTGTTGTCGGCATCATATCTCGCTTGTCGTTCAATCCTCCAAGGACGCCCAAGTAACAAGTGCTTCGTTTCCATGGGCACCACATCACATAAAACGTCATCTTCATATCTCCCAATCCGGAATGGCACTCGTACTTGTTTGTTCACCATCACGTCACCAAAATCACTAAACTCCGGGATGCTCCAAATGACATACGGTTGTGGATGCTCTAGAAGAGGAAGTCCCAACTTTTGCACCATGGTGGTACTAGCTAGGTTGATGTAACCCTTTCTATCAATGACCAAGTTACATATCTTGTCCTTCACATAGCATCTAGAATAGAAAAGATTCTCCATTTTCTTGGCATCATTTTTCTTCATTAGTGACTCCATGAAGAACCCACTAACAAAGGATCATGTATATTTTCGGATCTATCCTTGAGTGACCAAACAAAATTATAGAAGAAGAAGAAAATAAGCAAATGGTTGAAGGTAAGAGATGAGTATGGCGCCACAATTCCAAGGAGAATTGATAAGCCAAGGTGAGGTTCGCCACAAGAATCTTGGATTCTTGATAAGAACAAGGGTTGGCTCAATGAAGAACCCAAGAGAGAAAACACTCTCACAATTGGAATCAATCCAAAATGAACTCAAAGTTATCATTTCATGTGGTTAATAGCAATGATACATATACAAGGATGGCTGCCCACTTTTGGGTTGCCTTGTCTCTCAATATTCCATAACCTACACCTAATAACTCACATAACTCACCAACTAAATGACACTAAAAACATTCACTAACTCCCACTACCATGCATTTACCACATTAATTGATAAATGCATTTACATTAACATTTATGCATAAACATGATAATAAATTCCCACTAGCCATTATTATGACTAAGAGCACTACTAGGAAGCATTTAGTGAGGCTAGGAGAATACAAAAGGTCATATTAAAATTCAGCCCAAAAATAATACGAAAATTATAAATAAAAATTATAAAAATATAATAATCTGAATATGCTTCTTTCCACATGCTCAAGCCATCCATGTTCCTATCACCATTGGGATCCTGTGTGAGCCAATGAGTTATATTTTTGAACAATAACCTTGGTGTACTGTGTGTGACCAGTGTGTTATGTGTTCTCTTGGACATTGTTTTATTTCGTTTTTACAATGGGCCATGTGCAGAGCTTGATCAGCTCAAAACGAAACAGAAAGTTGTGGGATCTCTAGAGATTAGGTACTAAAATAGAGCCTGAATGTTGGAGTGTCATGCATTTTTATAAAATGACGTTGACTGTCGGATATGAAACCCTTTGAATTAAATTATTCTACTGTTTTGAATAATTTTTGTATGATGTGAATATATGGTATAAGCTATTTGTGTGTCGTGCATGGGGTTGTCTTATCAAGACTCATATATTGGTAACTCACCCTTGCATATTTGTTTGTTGTTTCCTCTACTATGTGGAATCTATATATATATTTGTGTTCAGATGGATCCGGGCACAGCGGATCTGAACTACTCAGGGGTCCGAGCTCTGATGTTCGACAATGTTGACCAAAGGAACGCATGGGTGATTAACCCAGGGGCTCGGAGTGCTACTTACACGGGTCCGATGAGGACACTCCGAGGTACTGTAGCAGATGGACCACAACAGTTGATTCATAGTAGGGAGACGATTGAAGTTTCCCTACCACCCATTTGGATGATCCTATTATATCTGGTACAACACGGAAACCTGGAGCATCAACCACCTCCTTTCATTCATCTGTTACAATAGGTAGCACCAGAGTCACCTCTTGCACCTATAGTCTTGATTCCAGAGGATGTGTAGGTGGAGATGGAGGAAGACGCTGAGGAGGATCTGATGGTTGATCCAGACTATGTTCCTTTAGATGATGGAGTGTTTCCAGCTGTTGGAGAGGGGGTTGTTGTATCCTCTCCAGATACACCTCCTAGAGGTGGGGGAGTTTATACTGGACTCTCCAATGGATTTCTGTAGTGGTGACCAGCTTAAGAGCCATCTTTTGAGTAGTGTTTTTTCAGACTCCCACTATGACATAGTTATGATATTTCAGTTGATGTAAAATATGTGTGACAATAGATGGTGACCTGGTAAGAAAAATGTCTTTTGTAAAACTTTGATGCATTTGTAATATATATAGTGATGTACATTATTTTATTGGCGTTTGAGTGTGTGTACAGTAAAAAGAAAAAGGAAAAAATTTTATCACTGTTTTTGAGAAATTTAAGGAATTAGAAAACGAAGTTTGTTTTCCGAAGGAAACCAGCGAATTAGTATCTTTATTAAGTTTGATTTTTGCAACATGTTACGTAAATGTGATACCTTGGGAATGGGGTGTCGCAACTCCCATTTACCTAAGAGAACTAATCATTCTTTGCTTTATTCAATTTTTTTATGAAAAATTAGGATTCAAACATACTGAGATCATGCACAAGGGCGAGAACTATGTTAAAAGAAAGGGTGTGGTCACACCTTCTAAGCTCTTGGAAAACCGTCACCAGCAGTAGAGGGGAAGTATTGCGGGAAGCTAGAATTTAGACTATCAACTATTAAGATCCATGGCCTCATGGTTGATGGTCATGATCTTCTGATCTGTCAAATGATGATGATTATTTGGGTTCATGATTTGGCCTCATGTTTCTTGTTGTTTTTAGATAGGGTTGTATTTTACATGTTTCTTTGTGTTTATTCAAATCTTATGATTGGTAATCTTTGTATGCAACTCTAGCTAATAAGAAAGAAGTTACATAAATTTATGGATGATTATTAAATTTGTACTTTGAATGCGTACTGCAGTTACAAGTTCACATTTATGTTTGGAGCAACCTAAGTGTTCCTAACTTATATGGAGAGTGGGATTTTCATGTAAGCATGCTATCTTTCTTATTTTCATTTGACAAACTCAATGAATATAACCTGCGATATGTTTTATGAACAAAAACGAAGCATGAAATGATCTTCGAATGTGTTTATTCTTCTATTTTCTCCTCATATGTTGGGAAAATTAATTTATTTACGCCAACTAATTATGGCCTAATCTTGGCTATAAATGTTCATGTTTGCAATATAAAACATTTTGGATAAAGGGAAAAGAGGTTAAATTGAACAGAGTATTTCTGATGACTGAGAAATTTTGTCGTAGGATAGTTAGGGGAAAGAGGATTTTCAAATCTCTTTTTGTGTTCAATCTCTTCATCATTGTTTACATATTAGTTTTGATAAATTATGAGTTGTTAGTTTCATATTTGGACATGCAATATAGATTCCATTTTCTTCTCCAACCTTTGTTGATATTTTTTATTTATTTTACATCTAACCTTTATTTGTGTGGCTGTTGCCTTGGGTGAGAATGTTGGAGAGGTTGGTATTAGAGTTGCACACAAAGTGCTTGATGTGTGAAGGATGTTGGAGCTGCCAATGAAGTTACCATTTTAATGTTGTATTAGAGTAATGAGACATCCTGATATTCCATTAAAGAAAATCCTAATTAACTAAACCTAAATCACAATATAAATGTTAAACGTTCATAACAGAAAACAGAGATATTAAAAAATTTAAATATAAAGAACATAAACATAAGCGACACACACACACACACACAGATATATATATATATATATATATATATATGTATATATATATATATATGTATATATATATATATATGTATATATATATATATATGTATATATATATATATATATTATATATATAATATATGCATACATAAACATACAACATAAGAGTACACAAATACTGTATAGGCACCCCATCGGTAGGGTCTCGATGATAAAAACTATAACATAAATAAAATACATAAAAAGATATAAAGAAAGATAACCTCACCGTCTCTCCACACCTCAGCCCCATTCAAAATATACATAAAATTGGGCTCACTGCACACATAGCCTATGTACAACGCACACACAGGCCTCCACTAAGTCTAGCATGGACGACTAGAGTTACCCTGACTCTCCCCATGCGTATGTCGATACACCTGCTGTTGTTGTCCCGGTGGTGGTGCGGATGTTGCTGGTCCACTGCTGCCCGATATACTCCTGCGACGAGGATGCTGGAACCGTCTCCGGTAATGAGCACTATGACGAACATGATCCCGAGAATCACTGGAGCTGTAACCATCATCTCTAAGCCCTGAGATGCCCAAGGATATGGTTTTGGCATAGGCGGTGAGTACCAAAATACTGGACGGGGAAGGGTTTGTCCAAGGCGGAAAGTCCCAACAAACCCAAAGTGAGTTCCCTCTACGAATCTCACGTAAGCTGAAATAGGACCGATATATACAGTGAAATGGGTAGCTAGATCCACTTGCCACCCTCCGTCGTCGTGATACTCTAACTCAAGAGTTCCCATCAGTGGGAACATTGCCGGTCCCGTCATCCATGGATGGTCTAGGTGTGGCATCCTGATCATCCAGGACTGCTTCGTGAAATGAGAAGAAACCATACACAGAAAAAGGGGTAGGGAGATAAGAAACTAGCTATCATCATAAGCGGAAAAGGTTACATAGGACATATACAATAACAACACACATACATGCATCACATATAAATAGCAGCCATCCTCAATACATATTATCATCCTCTACCCTTCACATTCATGCAACTGATCATGTATGTTGACGTGGCCACCAATGATCCTGTCACACATCCCTTGTCTGATTAGGGATATTAGTCAGTCACCCAATGCCGGCGCATGGTGCACACCCCCATTCCCGTTAGGGTGCTCATTCAAAGAATGATATTATTCCCCCATTCCCGTTAGGGAATCGTTGCACAATAGAAGAATAATATAATACAACAGCTCGGGAAGGACTACGGACGTATCACGGTAGTCTTCCTCAAAAGCTCGGCATGAGGGCACTCACCTGTGAATCCGGTATCAGTAATGGGATACTCTGACCTTGTGTGTTCCACCCACACGGCTGTGATCAACACAATACATCTCTATGAGTCTCACCGACTCATATTGGGTCATAACCTAGTGCCTCAACCTTTCATCACCAATCAATATCATATCTCATATCACATCATATGGCTCATCACATATAAAATAATATTTTATTAGGCTAGGCACGTCTAAGTCATAATTCGCACTCTCCCCAACATGCATGTCTCCCAAACAGTATAAATCATCACCTAGATGCCAACTAAGCACATAATAGCAAATATCGCATGTTATCACACAGGGCATGTTATACATGTCAAAATAATAATAAATATTCAAATAACCACAATTAGACAAATAACACATGTTAAGCAGGCTAACACAAACATCACACAACAAGCTGCTCAACCGGTAAAATCACACAACCTCGATATTCACAAAATCAACCTAACGATGATAAACCTACAATCTCCATATCGTCATTGGTACCACGAAGCAGTCGCCAATGTGATATTGACATTGTCGATTACTCGCTAACTAGTAGGGTTTAGGTCGCCCTACACCATTAGTGTAAAATATACTACTTATCCATTTCCAATGATAGTTGGCCTCTTTCTCCCACCTGAGGTATATGAAGCTACAGCTGGGACAATGAAACGAACACTCCCACTACTCTCTATATTCTGCCATGCACAGCCTAGGAACCTCCGATGCTTTGAAAATTCACCTGAATACATAGATACGAAGCACACGTCACATTTACATTTGACAACCGAGTAAGGAGAAAACCTCAATACCATCACCGACGACATGTCGGCATAAAAAGAGAATAGGCTTACTTTAGACTTAGAAAGAAAAGAATGATAGGGTTAAGAATCGTCATCTCCACGATCACAACGGTGTAATCGACATTTGTGATAGGACGAACAGATTAATCGAAACTCGCTCCGGAACTTTCACTCTCTTCTCTGCCTTCTCTATCTCACTCTATGTGTTTTTCGTTCTGAGTCATATTTTGAAAGAAATGGCAACTTAAGTTACCATTTTAACTTAACTTATTTTTTTTCTAAAAACTGATGCCAATGTTCGAGTGTGGAAAACTCCAACGCTCAAGCATCCGGGCGATCGAATGCTGCTCTACGGGCACTCGAGCGTTGATCCAATTCAACCGCTTCACGTTGAAGTAATTTGCCACGTGTTATGTCAAGCTCGACGCATGTCTGGCCACTCAGCACTCCAGGTGCTCGAGCATGGCAGCTCGACCAAAAAACCCTGATTCGCACGTTTCGTCGCATTCTATGCTCGTTTGAAGTCCGATTGACCTCAAATTTGAAACATAGACTCCTCAACACCTAAGGAATAAGATAAAGTCCTCAAACATGCCTAATCTATTCTTGAAACATCAATTTCCTACCATGCACACTTGGGCATTCCAAGCTGGGTAGGAAACCCTAGTTTATGTTCCCGCTCGATTCGAAGCCGATCGTCTGCATACTTTTCAAACAAACTTCCAAATACATAAACATGCATATTAAAAAATAAACAAGATCATAAAACATGGGTGTTACATTACTACCGCCCTTAAAAAAGAAATTTCATCCTCGAAATTTACGTACCTCAAAATATTTGGATATTGCTGCTGTATGTTCGCTTCACGCTCCCAAGTAGCATCTCTTATAGTCTCATCCCAAATGACCTTGAGCAAAGGAATCTATCTACCACGAAGCTCCTTAATCCTTCTATCTGTGATCCTAATAGGTAAATCCTCATACGCTAGATTTTCTCCGAGTTATATAGACTTAAGCTCAAGTACATTATAAAGATCAGGGTAATACTTCCTCAACTGGGAGGCGTGAAAGACGTCATGATGGTTATATAGGTGATGTCGCGCTGCGGATGCGCGCTCGTGCGAATCCGGTAAGTGTACCGGACTGCCGTCAAGTAATAAAAGATATCGAACCCACAGAGACTGTGTTCCCGAATCGCAATTAAATTCTAATCGATTAGATCTGGACTTTGTAAAAAGGATTTTTATGTTTTGAGTGAAAAGGATTTTGAATTCGAAATTAAAAGATAGATGAGCAGAAAACAAATGTTTTTGGGGTTTTCGATTTAAACGGATTCCTAGGGATTTGGGTTACCTTTGAGGCTGTTTATGTTGCTAATCTGATTTACCTTTGTTGATTACCGAAATTGCCTTGAAGGCGAGTTTATCCTCTGATAGCTTAAGCTCCCTCTCGGGTTACAAAAGCTATGCCCAATTGACCCGACCCCTACTCTCGTGGTAGTCGATCCCAGATTGGACCCTTTGCGTTCCGTGACAACTCGTTGCTCCTCGAGGGACGGCTTCTAACTCTCGTGATTTCAGTCCCAAGTCTGACTTCTATAGGTCCGACACCTAAGTTCACCGCTAGGTTCCTCCTTATAATGTCTAAGTCATGCAAATAACCTAAGTTCACCGCTAGGTTCCTCCTTAGATCATCCACATCTCACAAACCAGTGGCCAACAGGCTTTACGAGTGAAACACCCTAGAAATCCTAAGTTCACCGCTAGGTTCCTCCTTAGAACGTCTACGTCACGCAAATAAACGGTTGCCGAAATTTATGAGTGATTAACACACTAGAAATCAGATCTAAAACAATAACGAAATCAACAACGATTTTACATCAAATCAACATCATTTACAAACCTCGGGCAGAGCCCTAGTCCCTAGAAACAAACTACTACTCCAGTCTTGCCATGGAGATGACAAGCTGGGTTGACAACATAATAGAAAATACAAAAATCAGAGAAGAGAGGAGAAGGGGAGAATAGAGATCTATGCCTAAGTCCTAGAGTAGTAGCCCCCAAAGGTCTGATGCCTTGATCCTTATTTATAGAAATGGGGAAGTTAGAGTCCCAAACCAACTCAAAATCTGATCTATTTCGGTTTCTTCAGGTCCAAGTAATGCGCGTCACGGCCGTGATGGCCATCACGGCCAGGCCGTGACGGTCTCTGCTTCTGGTTGCTCTGCGAAATTCCAGTCTCTCGTGAGGCGAGACTATGCTCGCGTCGCGAGCCCTCTGTTATGGCCGTGAAGAATTTCACGGCTGGGCCGTGATGTGCTCTGACTTGTGGTGGTTTTGGGTCACGGCCGTGATGGCTATCACGGCCAGGCCGTGACAGACTCTGACTTCAGCCTTTGTTCTTTTTCAGTTTTGCTCGATCATGGCCGTGATGGGCATCACGGCTAGGCCGTGATGGGCTCTGTTTGGCTCATTTTCTTCAGTTTTAAAGCTCCATCTTCATCCAAACTTCATCATGGTTGATCTTGAGCAATTTACCCTTGATATCTGCAAAACAACACACGAAAACCGCCTTACCCGTTCCAAAGGAAAAATAACCTAAAATCTAATAAAAATATGCCTAAACTACATGAAAATGCATGCAAAATGATAGACAAAGATGATGTGGAATCACACTCATCAAATCACCCCAAGCTTAAAACTTTGCTTGTCCTAAAGCAATTACTCAGGCCATAAGATATAAATCAATCAAAACATGGATAATGAACCAAGAACCCTAGAAGCTAATCCAAGTGATAGGCATTTTTAATAAGCACTCAAGAGATAATCAAGTTCAAGTCCAATCAGAAGCTTAGGTTCTTCAAGTTCATGTTCTCACTGATTTGGGCACTCATCTCACCTCACTCAAGTGTTTTAGGGTTTATTGACAATTCACTCCATTTCCTCAAGGAAAGTATTTTACCATAGGCTTGACTATTAACCAAATCTCCACTTTATTAATGAAAACACTTAAGAATCAAGAGGTCTTTTCCTTTGGTTGTAATGTGGCCATGGGATTTATTGTTAGGTGGGAGAATCAAAGAAAGGGAATTTCAAGAAGGCTAGACAGATTATCAAACATTACAAAGTATGACACCTTCTAAAATACCCCTTTTTGGGCTTTGGTTTACTTTTCCACCTTTCTTCCTTCTATTATATTTTTTTTTTCTTTTTCTTTTCATTTCTCACTTTCTTTGTCATCCCCTTCTCCATTTTTTTTTCTTTGTTTATTTCATTTTATATGTTTGGAGAAGGGGAGATTTATAGCTCAAGAGAAATATTTTCATCCCATTCTTTTTCCAACTACCATTTTGCCCTTTTTGTAATACTTTAAAAGGTACCATACCAAGCATTATTTATCAAATTAATTCAAGGTACCAAGAAAAGTATTTTATCTTTAGGCTCAAAATTGGGCAACTAAGGGGTAGCATTTATCATTCAAAGCTCGGGAGGCCGGAAAAATACCTAGTGCCTCAATCATTTCCAAAAATGTTTTCAAAAATTTTTAAGTTTTGAAATGCTTTCAAGTCAAGTTCTAGAAAATACAGTCCAAGAGGAATTACAACACTCTAGCACAAGAAATGGGGTAGATTTAGTGGATACCCCTTTTGGCTCAAAATCTTACATTTAGTAGTTCAAAAATCAGTGAGGTACACAAGTCTAAGGAACCACATGCTAATTATCAACTATCAAATGACTATCTCAAGAATTTTTATTTTTAGCCATATCACAAGAATAATGAAAAATTGGGTTCAAAATTCACTATCTCAATTCATTTGGCTCCAAGTTCTCACAATCGGATGCATGTTCTAAGTGAGGGGCAATCTAGAGAATGTGATCATACCAATCTATGCCTATGAGAATGCAATATGAATGCAACAATGCAAATGCAAAAATAATGCACAAATACCCCTACCCCAAGCTTGATTACTTACATTGTCTCCAATGTAAATAATCAAGTCGGAGAGAGGAGAAAAATTGGAACAACTTACCGAGTCGGTAGCGGGTGTTGGCTCACATTCTAGTCAAAACTTGGGTGGAAATAGTATCACGGCCGTGAGGCTCATCACGGGCAGGCCGTGATCGTTTCTGGTCCTCAGGAGTTGCCCTGTCACGGCCGTGATCTACATCACGGCTAGGCCGTGATGCTATCTGGCCTTGGCATCCTACTCATCACGCCCGTGATGGTTGTCACGGCTAGGCCGTGATCCTTACTGTGCTCTTGTTTAGTTCATCACGGCCGTGACCACTGTCACGGCCAGGGCGTGATGGCCTCTGACTTTATCTTTTTTATGCTCTTCTTCTCTTTCTCAACCTGAAAACACTAGATAAACCTATTAATGATATTTTTACCTCTTGATCTTCTCAAATTATTCAAGAGGTTAAATCAAAAACAAAAGGAAAAAGGGAAAGAAAACTTGGGTTGCCTCCCAAGAAGCGCTTATTTATGGTCTTAAGCTTGACCATACTTCCTTAAATCAACCGGGGTCGGCTGGGCGTAGAAGTACAGGCACACTTCTCTTCCAAGGAACTCCTTCAAAAAGCCGTTTCTGCTCATACGGCCAATAATGCTTCCGCTTCGCTCTTTTCTCTCGGAGCTTCCTAGCCTTCCTTCCTTCCGGCGGAAGTTTTGTTTCTGCATGGACAGCAACTCCAATTCCATCACTGCTGGGTGCATCTTTAACCATGCATATCTTTGGGGTTGCTTCCATGCTAAGTGCTTTCTCTACCGCTGGAGACGTTACATCAATTCTGCACACATGGCTCTCAAAAGGAGGGTTGTTACAAGAGTTAGTCAACTGAAAATTTACCCTACCTTCCTCTACATTTAGAGAGAGTTTGCCATTCCTTACGTCTATTACCGCTCCAGCGGTTGCCAAGAATGGCCTTCCTAAAATGATGGGGAATTTAGAATTCCCTTTCATGTCCAATACCAGGAAGTCGGTAGGGATGAAGAATTTCCCTACCTTCACAGGGACATTCTCTAGTATGCCTAGAGGAGTCCTAGTTGAGCCGTCCGCAAATTGTAAGGAGAATTTGAACGGTCTCAACTCTTTACTTTCCAACCTTTCCATGATAGTGAGGGGCATCAAGCTCGCACTAGCCCCTAAGTCACACAAGGCTCGGTCTATTTCCACTTTTTCAATCGAGCAAGCGATAGAGAAACTACCTGGGTCCTTCAGTTTAGTAGGCATTTTAGTCTCTACATCTACTTGCTTTTTCCTGACCAACCTTTGTGGGAAAGGTATCGGGGGTTGGTACGGTGGTGGAGGGACGTATTTCGGTTCTGGCTCTTCTTTTTCGCTCATGTCTTCCTCCGGTTCCACCTCCATTTCAGCTACCCCCACCCCAAGCTTATCATCCCTTAAGTGTATGACATTGCAATGCTCATTGGGATTTGCTTCGGGTTGCCCCGGGAATGCACCCTTAGGTCTCAAGTACGTACTGGCTTGTTGGGCAATCTGGGTTTCTAGCATCTTGTTATGAGTTGCTAAGTTGTCTACCTTAGATGCTAGCTCCTTTATTGCTTCACTCATTGCCCTTCCTTGTTGTCTAAACTCCTCATTCTGTTTTGTTTGAGTTTCAACAAAACTTTCAAATAAAGTCTCGAGTTTAGATCTTTGTACCTGAGGATACCCCGGTGCTGCTCTCTTATTACCTTGACCCTCTTGGAACTCATGGTTGAGCGTGTTGCTGTAGTTGCCGTAGGAGAGGTAAGGGTTGTTTCTTCTTTGGTTGTAGGGATTTGGGGGAGCATAGTTGGGCAGCTTCGGGTTCGTATCATAGTAGTTGTTACAAGAGTTCACTTGCTCACCCGAAGCGCCGGATCCATATGGGCATCCCATCATGTCATGTCCCTGCATTCCACAAATCTCACAAATAGTGTTAGTAGCACCTATTGCACTCACATTAGCTCTTTCAATCTTATCTAATCGTTTATTTAGTGAGTCAAATTTAGACATAATCAGATCAATGCTACTTACTTCAAACTTTCCCCCCGAAATCTTGTTCGGGTTATTACCTCTTTCGGATCCCCATTGGTGGTAGTTGGTGGCGACATTCTCGATGATGTTGAATGCCTCAGTGAGAGGCATATTCATAAACGCTCCACCGGCTGCAGAATCTAGTGACACCTTCGAAGAGTAGTCCAATCCGTTATAGAAGGTGTGCACTATTAACCACCTCTCGAGTCCGTGATGTGGGCACGACTCCAGCAGTCCCTTGTAACGATCCCAGGCTTCCGAAAATGATTCTCCGTCTTTCTGGAAGAAGCCGGTGATCTGGGTCCTTATGTAGGCCGTCTTGGATGGAGGGAAGAATTTCTCCAAGAACGCCTGCTCCAGTTGGTCCCAAGTAGTCAAAGTGTTAGCGGGGATTTGCTTTAGCCAGGCCTTCGCCTTTCCAGTGAGAGATGAGGGGAACAATCTCAAACGCACAACATCGACCGAGGCTCCATGAATCAGGATTGCATCGGTGAACTCTAAAAATGTCTCTATGTGATCGGTCGGGTCCTCCGAAGGCAATCCTCCGAATTGATGTTGCCTAATCATGTTGATTAGCATGGGCGGTATGGTATAGTTTTCCGCCTCAATCTCTGGCCTTGCAATCCCAGTTCGCAAGCCTCTCGCATTTGGGGCTGCGTAGTCCTTCAAAGGTTTTGTATCCGGTTGATTCGCCATGAGTGGAACGGGACTCAACCTTTCTCCCTCTCTTTGTAGTCTTCTACGTCTGTGGAAGGTCCTCTCGATCTCCGGATCAATCTCACTAAGGCTCCCAAGACTTAGGGATCTTTGCATATAACACACAGAGAGATGGATACAATAGAAGGACAAGAATTTTTTTGATTTTTTTTTAATATTTCAGAAATAAAAATCAAACAAAAAGAAAAGGTCCAGAAAAATCAATTCAAAATTTGAATTGAGATTCGAAAAGGCACAGTCCCCGGCAACGGCGCCAAAAACTTGATGTCGCGCTGCGGATGCGCGCTCGTGCGAATCCGGCAAGTGTACCGGACTGCCGTCAAGTAATAAAAGATATCGAACCCACAGAGACTGTGTTCCCGAATCGCAATTAAATTCTAATCGATTAGATCTGGACTTTGTAAAAAGGATTTTTATGTTTTGAGTGAAAAGGATTTTGAATTCGAAATTAAAAGATAGATGAGCAGAAAACAAATGTTTTTGGGGTTTTCGATTTAAACGGATTCCTAGGTATTTGGGTTACCTTTGAGGCTGTTTATGTTGCTAATCTGATTTACCTTTGTTGATTACCGAAATTGCCTTGAAGGCGAGTTTATCCTCTGATAGCTTAAGCTCCCTCTCGGGTTACAAAAGCTGTGCCCAATTGACCCGACCCCTACTCTTGTGGTAGTCGATCCCAGATTGGACCCTTTGCGTTCCGTGACAACTCGTTGCTCCTCGAGGGACGGCTTCTAACTCTCGTGATTTCAGTCCCAAGTCTGACTTCTATAGGTCCGACACCTAAGTTCACCGCTAGGTTCCTCCTTATAATGTCTAAGTCATGCAAATAACCTAAGTTCACCGCTAGGTTCCTCCTTAGATCATCCACATCTCACAAACCAGTGGCCGCCGGGCTTTACGAGTGAAACACCCTAGAAATCCTAAGTTCACCGCTAGGTTCCTCCTTAGAACGTCTACGTCACGCAAATAAACGGTTGCCGAAATTTATGAGTGATTAACACACTAGAAATCAGATCTAAAACAATAACGAAATCAACAACGATTTTACATCAAATCAACATCATTTACAAACCTCGGGCAGAGCCCTAGTCCCTAGAAACAAACTACTACTCCAATCTTGCCATGGAGATGACAAGCTGGGTTGACAACATAATAGAAAATACAAAAATCAGAGAAGAGAGGAGAAGAGGAGAATAGAGATCTATGCCTAAGTCCTAGAGTAGTAGCCCCCAAAGGTCTGATGCCTTGATCCTTATTTATAGAAATGGGGAAGTTAGAGTCCCAAACCAACTCAAAATCTGATCTATTTCGGTTTCTTCAGGTCCAAGTAATGCGCGTCACGGCCGTGATGGCCATCACGGCCAGGCCGTGACGGTCTCTGCTTCTGGTTGCTCTGCGAAATTCCAGTCTCTCGCGAGGCGAGACTATGCTCGCGTCGCGAGCCCTCTGTTATGGCCGTGAAGAATTTCACGGCTGGGCCGTGATGTGCTCTGACTTGTGGTGGTTTTGGGTCACGGCTGTGATGGCTATCACGGCCAGGCCGTGACAGATATCGACTTCACCTTTGTTCTTTTTCGGTTTTGCTCGATCATGGCGTGGGATGGGGGTGGGCATACGGTGCGTGATGGGCATCACGGCTAGGCCGTGATGGGCTCTGTTTGGCTCATTTTCTTCAGTTTTAAAGCTCCATCTTCATCCAAACTTCATCATGGTTGATCTTGAGCAATTTACCCTTGATATCTGCAAAACAACACACGAAAACTGCCTTACCCGTTCCAAAGGAATAATAACCTAAAATCTAATAAAAATATGCCTAAACTACATGAAAATGCATGCAAAATGATAGACAAAGATGATGTGGAATCACGCTCATCAATAGGTTAGGTGGTAAAGAAATATTTAGGCTATTGGACCAACCTATCGAAGAATCTGGAAAGGTCTAATGAATCTAGGAGTAAGCTTTCTAAACTTGATAGCTCTACCAATTCCAGTCTTCGGAGTGACTCTCAAAAACACGTGATCACCCTCCTGGAACTCTAAAGGTCTCCTCCTCTTGTTACTGTATCTCCTCTGCATATCCTGCACTTCCTTCATCTTTTCCCTGATCTTTCTAACATGTTTTGTCGTCTGCGACACCACATCAAGACCCAATACTTGGCTCTCAGCAGTCTCATACCAACACAACGGGATTCAACACTTTCTGCCATACAAAGCCTCGTACGGTGCCATCCCGATACTGTTGTGGAAACTGTTATTATAGGTGAACTCAATCAAAGGCATGAACTCGTCCCAACTTCCAGTGTGCTTCAACACACAAGCTCTCAAGAGATCCTCCAATACTTAATAGTCCTCTCTAACTGTCCATCGGTCTGGGGATGATAAATAGAACTCATCCTCAACTTTGTCCCCAAAGTACTATGCAACTGTCTCCAAAATTTAGATGTAGATCTAGGATCTCGGTCGGAGACAATACTCGATGGCACACCGTACAACCTGACTACCTCTGATGTAGATCTGGGTCAACTTCTCCAAACTGTAACTCTCACCAATAGGTAAGAAATGAGCACAATTTTTCAACCTATCTATGATAACCCAAATTGCATCATGCTTCTTATGAGTTTGTGGTAATCCAACCACAAAGTCCATAGCTATGCTATCCCCCTTCCACTCTGGGATATCCAACGACTACAACAAACCAGCAGGCTTCTGATGCTCTATCTTAGACTTCTGACACACCGGGAAAGATAAAACATATTCTGCTACTTCTTCCTTCATTCTCGGCCACCAAACATCTTCTTCAAATCCTGATATATTTTCGTGGCTCCGGGGTGAAAACTCAACTTACTCTTATGTGTCTCCTCTAAGATCATCTTCCTAAGCTCTAAGTTCTCTGGCACACATATCCGGTCTCTAAACCTAAACACACCATCTATACCCCTACTGAACTCTGAAACCTTACCCTCATCTATGCCTATACTCACCTCTTATAGATACTAATCCTGAACATGTTTATCCTTAAGCTCTCTTAGAAACTCACTATTGTTGGTGATCATACCTAAGCATATCCTATCCTCAACCAACTCCACACCTAGGTTCAGATCTTTGAACTTCTCGATCAACTCCATCTCCTTAACCATCATCACGGACACGTGCAAAGATTTCCTACTTAAAGCATTCGCTACAACATTCGCCTTCCCATGATGGTAGTGCAACTCAAACT
Organism: Sophora flavescens; assembly: GCA_030762895.1. Lineage (NCBI taxonomy): Eukaryota > Viridiplantae > Streptophyta > Magnoliopsida > Fabales > Fabaceae > Sophora > Sophora flavescens. Next base: position 98,017,891 of record CM061067.1, on the reverse strand, counting down.
CATAATCATTGATAAATTCCATCCATCTTCGTTATCTCATATTTAGCTCCTTCTGACCGAACAGATAATTCAAGCTCTTATGATCACTGTAAACATTAAACTTAGCTCTATACAAATAGTGTCGCCATATCTTCAATCCCAACACTATAGCCACTAACTCCTGACCATGGTTCAAATAGTTCCTCTCATGAATTCTCAACTGTTGGGAAGTATAAGCCACAACCCTTCCTTCTTGCATCAGCACACAACCCAAACCTTGGTATGACGCATCACAATATACGTCAAATTGTCCTAAAGGATCTGGTAAAGTCAGCAATGGCGATGTGGTCAACCTATTCTTCAACTCCTGGAAACTCTTCTCACACCCACCCATCCAAACAAAAGTTGTATCCTTCCTCGTCAACTGTGCCATAGGCAACGCAATCTTCGAAAAACCCTCTATAAACCTCTAATAGTATCCAGCTAATCTCAAAACTACTCACTTCACTCAATGACTTAGGTCTCTCCCACTTATGAACTGCCTCAACTTTAGTTGGATCTCCTGATATCCCTTCCTTATTGATCACTTGTCCTAAGAACTGAACTTCTTCCATCCCAAAATCACACTTCGAAAGCTTAGAGTACAATTGTCGATCCTTTAATACCTACAGCACTACCCTCAGATGTTCCTCATGTTCTTCCCATGAACGGGAATAGATAAGGATATCATCTATAAACACTACCATAAACTTATTGAGGAACGGCCTAAATATCTTGTTCATATAATCCATAAACACTGCTAAGGCATTAGTTACACCGAAAGGCATAACTAGATACATGTAGTGTCCGTGCCTCGTCTTGAAAGCTGCCTTAGGTATATCTTCCTTTTTCACTTTAATCTGATGATATCCAGACCTCGGATCAAACTTGGAAAACACTGAAGCTCCCTTCAACTGATCCATCAGATCATCTATACTAGGCAAGTGATACTTGTTCTTGATTGTTACCTTGTTTAGCTGCCTATAATTCGTACACTGCCTAGCACTCCCATATTTTTATCATGAATTTGTGAATCAATGATCCTCTCGAGCATTTCCAGAAACCTTGAAATCCCCAAAGGTATCATTTCTCTTTGCAGCTCATGTCTCAGACAATCTTCAAATCTTCTACACATCCAGTTCTCGTCTGGTTGCACTTAATAGAACTTCGAGAATTTGAGCAGAGATTGAAACCTCATTGTATACTCACCCACAGGCGTACTTCATTGATTCAGGCTAAGGAATTCCTTCTCCTTCTTATGTCGAACAGTTTCAGTAAAAATACTTTTCCAGGAAACATTCTCGGATTAGTTCCCATGTTTTAATCTTCCATCTGCCTCCAACTTTCTCTGATGTTTCTTCCATCAAGACTCTGTGATCAGCTTCTGGCTAGTCTAGTTTTATAACTAGAAAAACCTTGGCTTTGTGCTAGTTATATATCATTTTTGCCCAAATTAGACTTGATTGTCCTTAAGCAGCATTTTGAGTCTGTAAAGTATTTTTAAGTTAATTTAGTTGATTTAGAGTCAAATAAAGCACTTATGCTATTTACTGTTTTCAGGTTAATAAAGTGAAATAATTCTGGAGTTCGTCGCCCCGCGAGAAGGCATTCGCCCCGCGAACCAGAAGCGTGACTGTGCCAGAAAATGCATTCCTTTCTGTCTCGCCTCGCGAAACATGACTCGCCTCGCGAGTGATCCAACCCTGGAAGACCAGAAGCCAACACGGCTTAACCATGTCGAAGGTCACGGGCGTTACAGTTGGGAATTTGAAGAGTCTCGCCTCGCGAATGATAAGCTCGCCTCGCGAGAGACCCCAAAAGCTGAAGACTGTTCCTATTATTCGCCTCGCGAAGGTATGCTCGCCTCGTGAGACAGCGGAATCCAGAAGCTGTATTTAAGCCTGTTTGAAGGCAGAACGGTGTTAGTCAGTAGATTTATCTTTTGTTTTCTTTTTAGTTTAGATAGCTGCGAAATTAGGAATGGAGAGCTAGTCTCCTAGGATTAGTCTACTGTAATCGATTTCCATTATCACTTGAGGTTCTGTAATTCCTATTTTGTTTGCTATTCTCTTTTCAATACTATGCTATACATTTCTGTTTGCTTAATCCAGGAGTGTGTAGTGTTGTATTGATTTATTTCGATGATGTTATGTTCCTATATTTAATCGCGTTTGCTTAATTCGAGTGTGTTCAATTCGTGTTCGCTTAGTTCACGAAGGGCTTAACCCCCTTTGCTTAATTCGGGAATAGGAACATATATCTGTAGTAGTGATTTCGCTTGTTAATTGTTGCTACAACCGGGAGGGGATTAGAATCTGCTTAGGGCTTGGAATTTACATGAACCGATGATAGTGGGAAATCGAGAACAGTAGATTAATCGTCTTTAGCTATTTGATAATCTTTTCAACTGCTCTGTTTTCAGTGCTCTGTTTTTGTTTTGTTTCTTTATTTTATTTCATATCCAAACCCCCCCAAAACTGACTTTTTCTGTTAACAACGACACCCAAGAGTCCTTGAGAGACGATATCCGAGTTGTCGCTCCTTATCTACATTTTTTTTGTAAATCGCTCGCTTTTTGGCGCGTGGCGACAGCGCGACCAAAAATTGGCGCCGTTGCCGGGGACTCTTGTTGTTATTCACAAAAAATTAATTTAAAAAAAAATTAATTAATTAAAAAAAACATTTTGCTGAATTTGTCTGGTTATGAATCTTAGTACTGCTATGGATAAATTGTTGTTTGCTACATGTACTGACTGTACTGACACTAACCCGTGTGCTGTTTGTGCTGAGTTTCTTAATTCTATTTTGCAGGGTGATAGTGAGAGTGAAGCTGTCTGTTCAGCCGAAGTTCTTGACATCATGGCTAACTCTACTAACTCTACAAACTGTACTAACTCTAACCTTTTTGTGGTGAGTGCTGAGAATTCTGCAGGTATAACAGGTGATGGATTTGTCAGTGCAGTGAATGAAGAACGTGCAGAAGATGAAGCAGCATCAGTAACACTCTCTACCTGTTTGTCACCTCCCACTGTGGAACAACCGATGATGGAGTTCAAGCCTCTGGATTTTGCACCATGGCCAGTCCAAGAGGTTGAACCCCGATTTTATTGGGAGGACTTTATTGAAAAGGAGGTCACCATAATTTTAAAGCACTCACCTCCGTATCAGGGCTGCAAGTTAGGGAACCATGTAACAAGCTTCCGTCCCTTGTATATCATTTGGGCATTATGATGTATGCCATGGGATCCGGGAGGATCATGTTACACTTTGGGCATTCTGTGGCCGCTGTATCACAGACAGTGGGATCCTGGTGGAACCGCCCCAACGAGTTTTCTTAAACCCTTTCTCTTTAGTTTACTTTCATTTCCTTGTTAGTTTCTGCTTGCTTTGTTTCTGTTTTGTTTTTCTTTTAGCTCCTGAATAATTTGAGAAGCTCAGGAGTTGTGTTGAGTCTTGTGTCGGCAAGTTTGCTGGATTTGATTGAATTTTGCATAGATGGATTGCATGTTATGTTTTTACTATTGATGATTTTTCCCCTAGTATTTAAAATTTGAAAATTTAATCCCCACTTGAAAAATTGAAAACTGAACTTTGAGATATTTTGTTGTGATGGCATGATTTATGATAAGTTTGGGGTGATGGGAAGCACACACTAGGGATAAAATCTCGGTCAAACAATTTGCAAAAATGTCCAGGTGAGGATTTGAGCCTCCAACATGTTTTAAACTGTGTGAAATCACTTTTAAGTTGCACTTTCCCGAATTTGCTTGAATCTCTTTATGGTTTGCATGTCTATGTGTTTGCTTCAAATGATTTAGGCATTTTCTTTGTAAATAACCACTTAGCCTAAAAAGAACCAATTCCTAATGCATGTTCCCTAGTTAGCCCCATTGAGCCTGATTAGCCTGTTTGTTCTTGATAACCTTATGTTATGAGCCTAAAATCTGAAAAACCATGTTAACTCGATCTTAGGATTAGGAGAGCATGGATGCTTAGCAAAGAGAAGGTTGTAAGAAACTAAGTTTGGGGTGTCTACAAGGATATGATGTGTTGTTTGGAATTGAGAAAAAAAACAAAAATATAATAAAAAGGTTGGAGCCAAAGGCAAAAAGAAAAAAAAGAAGAAAAAAAAGAAAAAAAAGAAAAGTGTAAAAATGATAAAAATAAAAGTATTAGAAGAAAAGGCTGTAGTCACCCAAAGCATAAAGAAAAATGGAAAAAGCAACTTGAGTGGAAATTCAATGTATCAACTGTTTCATGCTCTCTTAGTTCCTAGGGTCTTCAGCCTAGTACCCTTGTATATCCTACCCTTAGCCAGGCCCCATTACAACCATAAAAGACCTTTTGATGTTGCATGCATGTTTTCTGTGGGAACTATTTTGAGATGAAAATCAAACTTATGGGAAGTGTTTCTGAAAAGTGAAATTGAGTGAAATGTTGTTAACCTAGACAAAAACTGAGCGGATGAGTGAAACACTAAATGCCCTTGTGAGGAAGGCTATTGTTTGAATTTGGTGATCTCCCTTTTGGGTGTAACTCGGATCCCTTGCTTAGATTAATGATTGTTTGAATGATGAAATTCTCAAATGTTCAGAATAATTGAATGTGGGGATTGCTTTGTTTGAAAAGGGGGAACATTGAAGAAAAATTATTTTGATGAACTGCTTGAAATATGTGCAAGGTTGATTGAATCTCTTAAGCTTGCCATGTCTTGAGTCTTTTTAAGTTTTTGAGTTTTAGTTTGCTTGGGGACAAGCAAAGTTTAAGTTTGGGATATTTTGATCAGCTTCTGGCTAGTCTAGTTTTATAACTAGAAAAACCTTGGCTTTGTGCTAATTATATATCATTTTCGCCCAAATTAGACTTGATTGTCCTTAAGCAGCATTTTGAGTCTGTAAAGTATTTTTAAGTTAATTTAGTTGATTTAGAGTCAAATAAAGCACTTGTGCTATTTACTGTTTTCAGGTTAATAAAGTGAAATAATTCTGGAGTTCTTCGCCCCGCGAACCAGAAGCGTGACTGTGCCAGAAAATGCATTCCTTTCTGTCTCGCCTACCGAAACATGACTCGCCTCGCGAGTGATCCAACCCTGGAAGACCAGAAGCCAACACGGCCTAACCATGTCGAAGGTCACGGGCATTACAGTTGGGAATTTGAAGAGTCTCGCCTCGCGAATGATAAGCTCGCCTCGCGAGAGACCCTAAAAGCTGAAGACTGTTCGTATTATTCGCCTCGCGAAGGTATGCTCGCCTCGCGAGACAGCGGAATCCAGAAGCTGTATTTAAGCCTGTTTGAAGGCAGAACGGTGTTAGTCAGTAGATTTATCTTTTGTTTTCTTTTTAGTTTAGATAGCTGCGAAATTAGGAATGGAGAGCTAGTCTCCTAGGATTAGTCTACTGTAATCGATTTTCATTATCACTTGAGGTTCTGTAATTCCTATTTTGTTTGCTATTCTCTTTTCAATACTATGCTGTATATTTCTGTTTGCTTAATTCAGGAGTGTGTAGTGTTGTATTGATTTATTTCGGTGATGTTATGTTCCTATATTTAATCGCGTTTGCTTAATTCGCGTGTGTTCAATTCGTTTTCACTTAGTTCACGAAGGGCTTAACCCCATTTTCTTAATTCAGGAATAGGAACATATATCTGTAGTAGTGATTTCGCTTGTTAATTGTTGCTACAACCGGGAGGGGATTAGAATCTGCTTAGGGCTTGGAATTTACATGAACCGATGATAGTGGGAAATCAAGAACAGTAGATTAATCGTCTTTAGATATTTGATAATCTTTTCAACTGCTCTGTTTTCATTGCTCTGTTTTCATTGCTCTGCTTTGTTTTGATCCTCTCTACAGCGCATGGCTGTGAAGATTTTCTCTATCTCTTATATCCATAACTTTGTTCCCACCATATCATACTCTTCATGGAACTGTGGTCGACCTTATTGATTTCTTGCCTGGGATCTTATTTTTGCTCTGAGTTCTTCTGCCTTGATGTGGAACTGGATTTTTGTTAACATTGCTCTTCTTACAGTATTGAGCTATGTGGTCCACCTTTCCATATTGGAAACAAACAACATTCTGAATTTGAGGACAACGCCCGTGCTCAATAACAATATGTTGTGCTAGGAGCTCGCACGACTATGCTCCTAAGTCCATTTTCGTACAACCGCGCTCCAGTAAGCATGGTCGTGCTCGATAAGAGCACGACAGTGCTCAATGCTAGTATGCCCATGCTAAAGGGCTGCACAACCATGCTACCTAAACAGAACATGATGATAAGTGGTAGCAAGGGGTGGCTGCATCCAAATTCTTTCCCATGATGAAATAAGACACCAATTAAAGTAAAGACAAGATAAATAGTACAATCAAGCCTTAACAAAGATAAGTAAACATAAAGATGCTAAAATGGTTAATACGGTAACCATGAGTTACTGCACATTGATAAACTTTGATGCTTGTTGGTAAAAGTTGCCTTGATGCTTATTGGTCAAGGTGTTGTTGTTGATAAACCTTGATGCTGATTGGTCAAGGTGTTGATGGTGTTAAACTTTGATGCTTATTGGTCAAAGTGGAGGTGGTGGTTATGATTGTTTGTTTGTTTGTTTGTTTGTTTGTTGACACACATGGATTCACGCATTGTAGTTGTTAGTGGGGGGAAGTTACGACATAGGGGAGTTCTTCCGAGAGTAAGATGAAATGGCCTTCCGCGGTGATTCATCCGAGAGTTAGGTGAATCATGGCCCCCCGTGGTGGTGCATCTGAGAGTAAGGGGCATCGGCTATCCAAGGGGTTCATCCAATATGGATATGTAACTCCGAGTTGTCTTCCTGAGATAGTTATGAATCCACGTGCATAACGGAGTAGCGGAGTAGCACTGCATCACATATAATAAGTTATTGGATATGATATGTTGTATAAATATGTTATGTGTTGTTATCAAGTGATATATTTATATCAATTTTGTATGATCATCTTGCTAATTTCCCTATTGCCATTATGTTTATACAACGGTTTTTTACTCCCCATCTTATGTTGTTTCCTTGCATGTACCTTGTTTTATGCAGAGGATGGTGAGCAACCTGCTGAGGAGTGACTCTAAGGAACTCGTTCGCTCGTAGTTTAGGACTTTTTTCCGATAAGTAGACATTTATTAAAATAATTAGCTTTAGCATCACAAGTAAACATTCTTCCCACCTTCTATGAAGGGTTGAAGAGGATCACTCTATCATGTGCTTGAAGCTAGTTGAAAGAAATATATCATTGTTCATAACAAAAACACCTAAACCAAAATACAACAAAAACCAACTCTTGTATGAAGACACCAAAACCAAATTACTACAGCGCCAAACCCTGTACCGGGACCACACCCTGGCCATAAGTGAAACCCTGTTCATAACATATACACTCCAAATAAAGGTAACAAAATTTACAACCCTGCCTATTACATATACACTCCAAACAAATATAACAAAGTTTACACCCCTGCCGATTACATGATCAACTAAACAACACTAATAACACAAAAAGAATGACCAGAAAATGGGCTATTTAACAAAATTCTGTAGCAAAACCAGTAGCATCCATCAATAATCTTCGTACTGTAGCTCCCAAATCATCTCCATTAACAAATTCCTTAAATCATGCTGCCTAGATCTATCCCTCAAATAGCTTCATTAACAATAACTAGTCAGCTACTGGTTACAAAACAATGTATCAGGACAACAGCTCCTTCAAGCACCAAAAGTCCTATTAGAATCAATAGCACCCCTAAGATGGAACATGAAACAGAACCTGCAGAGCCAAAACCAGTTTTCAAGTCCACTCTGAGTATGTTTACTACCTGCATTCCTTCATGTCCACAAAGACCATATGCCTTCCATTTCAAATCCCTATTTTGCCAAAGCATCTGTAATTTGGTTAGCTTCCCTATTATTATGCACAAAAGGTTTATTTTTAAGAATCAACAGTATATTATTCAATTTATTACAAAAATAAATCTCAGGTTCCAAGGACACTCCTCTTTTCTTTCTACCCACACTAAAGCATTTTTTGAATATGACTCAACAATAATTTCTGCTTGCTGTAACCAGTTCTGTTGAAGGGACATCTCTCGGGGCAAAAACAATTGCCATGAACTCAACTTCATTTGAATCTCCTAAACTACAAGGACATTCCTGGTAGTTTAGGACTTTACTTTTTACGTATTAGTTTTTCGATGTATTTCCGGATTTAATTACCAGCTCTGATATGTGACATCGGGGTTTGGGGTTACATTATGTTATGTTTTTTTTATTTCCGCTGATGTTATCTCTTTGTTCATGTGGTACTCACTATCTTGGTTTACGTTTAATAATGATATGCATGTTTTATTTATATTAATATTAATTTTTATATGCGGGGTAGAGGGTGTCACAGGTACATAGAGGTGCACCTGGATATTGGAAATATAAGAATTGAACTAAAGACTAAAATCATGAGAGTGGGTTTGGTGTTTCGAGGATTCCATTGAATTGTCATAAATCGAAATGGGTTCAATTTAAATACAGTTACCATGAGAGTAAGAATTGATTTAATTGGGCATGATTCTTATATTTCGAGAGGGGACATTAACTATTTTAGGATAATTCTGTTGGGAATTTGTGCATCAAACAAGCACATCGGAATAATTCCCACCAAGAATCCTTGCGAATGGTCATGGTTCATGTTTCAAAAATTTACCTCTTGTAGCGCAAACATTTGATTTGGTTCACTGTAAATCACGAGCACTACACGAACCAGCAATGCCTCTACGTAGTCCACAAAAGCAGATAAACACATCTCACATGTTAATCGGAGTGTGCCTCTAAACACTGTTAGGTGCGAGAAGAGACGTGGCGGTGTTTTCGTTTTCACACAAACAGTGTACTGGGTGCGGTCAGAGAGTGTAAGGTGCGGCTATGCACTCTTACTCTACCTTATATAGGGATGACAATGGGTAGGGTTTGGGTATGGTATTATAGTACCCGTCCCCATACCCGCATTTGAAAAAAATACCTGTACACGGACCCATACCCGCTTGGGTAGCAACTTCCGTACCCTTACCCATACCCTCTGGGTACCTAAATACTCATACCCACACCTGTTACCCGCTCTTTAAATGAGAAAAAAAATAAATAACAAAAAGACCATTATAACTCATTTAAAAAACCAACCGAAATTCTTTCAAATCTACTCATGAAACATTACAAACAAAAGTATTAAACTAAATAAAAACAACTAAAACATCCAAAACAATAAATTCATGAACTTCTAAGTCATTTGATTGAATCAATTCACATGGATTTTCCATCTAAAATTTATGCAATTGTATATTAGACGAGAAGAACCAATAATATAAAAAAAGAACAAATTATTACATTGTTTTTTTTATAAAAAAAAAAGAGCATTTTAACAAAATTCTAAATGATGAGATAAAAGTTGAGATAAAAAAAAAAGGAATATGGATAAAGTACACCATGTTGTGAAAAAGGGTTGAACCCCCATGTATATAGAACTAAAACACAATAGAAGCATATTCGCGACTGAACAACTGAAGTTTGAAGAGCTCAACAAAAATGGAAAAATACTAATGAAGTATTTTGGGTTGATACTTTTAAACTAATTATACTCATAAAAATTTATATATACATATAATTATATGTATTTTTTATAAGAAAAAATATATTAATGGAGTACAAGGGTACTCAATCCATATACAAGTAACGAAAGAGAACAAAATAGGAGAACAAAAGATATGAGTTCAACCAAGAATACTTGGAACATAGCTACAAAATGGTAACTAAAGTTCAACCCACCAAAACTAAAATTCCCAGTAACCAAAAGGGACATATACTAAAAGAAAGAAATAATTCCAGAATAAGCCAATTGTTAGAGAATCAAAGATCAAAACCCATATGAGCACATTAGCAAGGATAGTAGGTGCAAGAGGGTTTAACCTTATATAGGTAGGTGCTCCACTTAACCCAACAGGGTTTAACCTGGCCCTCTTGGGCTCATCCATCATGAGCATGGCCCAATAGTAATTTGGGTCTAACCTAATTTCTTTTAGTTCCGATTAACCTTCTCTAAGTGTGTGACCCTATAGGTTCCCATAACGTTGGCAATAATATTAAATCATATTTAATATTCTAAACAATGAGCGGTGTCTAGCAACACATCATTGCTACCTAAGTAATGAGAAAGTCAGTGATTTGAAGTAACCTTTCCATGACCAATGTTCATGTGTATTATTATCCATTTGTCCTTATATCCATATTGAACAAAAGGCATAGAACGTGTCAACCTTGTATAGTTTATATTACATTCCTTGATACCCGAGTAGACTTAATATTAAATGAGGTCAATATCTCATATTGACTCATTTCAGCACGGTCATGCATTTTACAGTCTCACTCTATCAAAGGGCCCCACAGATATTACTCCTGTTATGTAGGAGGGACGAATCCCATCTAGATCACTCACACCATTGTCTCTATGAGAACTACTTATGAAACTTACATAACATTCCATGTAGTGTTCTCATGGAGGGTCAATCCAATACATCATTACTCTAATGTGTACCTATGTGTGTGATTTGATATCTCATATCCATGACCCGTGAGAAGTGGTCATCAATCCATATACACACATAATAGTCTCGATGTATTATTATTGTCCTTATTAATAATAATACTTTACTATGGATATTTAAGAATAAAGTTCTCTTGATTAATAGCGTCTCACTATTAAGTCGTATACTTGATATTCTATCAAATAGAACTTTCTATTCAAAGGACTTTATTACGTTTAAACAAACAACATAATAAACTGAAATGCCTCATATCATAAATAATAGCAAGATACAAATGTAATTCCAAAGGAAAAACATTGGCCTCTAGGGCTCACACCAACAATGTCCCACTAGCACTAGAGCCAATCAGGCATAAACCTAATACCTAATGAATTTGTGCGACCATCATGTTTCTGCTGAGCAAGTGGTTTCGTAAGCGGGTCAGCAACGTTGTCAAGTGTTGGTACTCTGCATATATTCACATCTCCTCTATTGATAATCTCTCGAATGAGATGGAAACGCCTAAGTATATGTTTGGATTGCTGGTGAGATCTAGGTTCCTTAGCCTGTGCAATAGGCCCATTGTTATCACAGTAGAGCCACAATGCTAGGAACTGTACCAATCTCAGTAATGAACTTCCTGATCCAAACAGCCTCCTTTGTTGCATTGGAGGCAGCAATATACTCAGCCTCTGTAGTAGAATCAGCGACTGTCTCCTGCTTTGAACTCTTCTAGCTCATAGTGCCACAATTTAGTCAAAACACATAACCAGATTGTGATCTGGAATCATCTTTATCAGCTTGGAAGCTAGCATCAGTGCAACCAATTATAGCAAGCTCTTCTTCGCCTCCATATATCAAGAACGAATCCTTAGTTCTTCTGAAGTACTTGAGAATGTTATTGACAGCAGCCCAATGACTTTCACCTGGATCAGACTGGTTGAGTACATAGCATGGCATACATGATAGACCCAATTGTAGATGCATGTGGAATCTTACTCATGCGATCCCTTCTTCTTGAGTGAAAGGGGATTGTGCCTTTGATAGGCATATACCATGTGACATAGGCAAGACTCCCTTCTTGGATTCATGCATATTAAAGCGTCTCAACACTTTGTCTATGTATGTACTCTGAATCAGGCCAAGAAATCTCATTGACCTATCTCTATAGATCCTGATTCCCAATACAGAGGTAGCTTCACCCAAATCTTTCATAGAAAAGCAATTCCCTAACCAAGTCTTTACTTGTTGCAAGGTAGGGATGTCATTTCCGATGAGTAGTATGTCATCGACATACAACACCAGAAAGACAACTATGCTCCCACTAACATTTTTATAGACACAAGGCTCATCTTCATTTTAGATGAATCCAAACTGTCTTACAGCATCACCAAAACGAAGATTCCAGCTTCTGGAAGCTTGCTTCAATCCATAGATTGAACGTTGCAACTTGCATATCTTCTAGGCATCCTCTGAAGTGTCAAAGCCCTTAGGTTGTGTCATATACACATCCTCAAGGAGATTTCCTTTAAGGAAAGTAGTCTTGACATCCATCTGCCATATCTCATAATCATGGTATGCAGTGATAGAAAGCAAGATCCGAACGGATTTAAGCATTTCAACAGGCGAAAAGGTCTCTCATAGTCTACACCATGAATTTGCTTGAAGCCCTTAGTGACCAATCGCGCCTTATAGGTATGCACTTTACTATCCATGTCAGTTTTCTTTTTGAAAACCCACTTGCACCTTATGGGTTTTACCCCTTCGGGTGGTTTTCAGATTCCGGGCCAGTGATGGCCTCCTGGTAAGTCACAAGCTCATCTTGATCCATGAGTAATAGATCACCTTGTGAGTCATGAGAAATCCATATCTCTCAGGTTGGTGACGTATCTTTTTAGACCTACGCTGATCTTGTGCTACTGGAGCAGGTTGTTCTTCCACAACATCTTGCGAAGGATGCTTTTGTTCCTCCACAGGTATGTCACTACTTTGTGACACTTGAATTTCTCTAAGGTCCATATTCCTCCCACTGGTTCCTTTGGAGATAAACTCCTTTTCTAGGAATACACCAGTTCGCGCGACAAACACTTTGCCTTCGGAAGGATTGTAGAAAGTATCCCTTGGTTTCCTTAGGATACCCACAAAGAATCACTTATCAGATTTGGGATCAAGATTTTTAGAAACCTGACGTTTTACATATGGTTCACAACCCCAAATCTTCATAAAAGACACACTAGGTATCTTACCAGTCCATATCTCATATGGTGTCTTTTCTACCGTCTTGGATGGAACACGGTTAAGTGTGAAACCTGATGTTAATAGAACATGTCCCCAGAAGGAGTTTTGGAGATTTGAAAGACTCATCATAGACCGAACCATATCCAATAATGTTCGGTTCCTCATTCCAGAAACACCATTCCATTGTGGTGTCCCTGGTGGAGTAAGTTGAGATAACATCCCACACTCTCTTAGATGATCATCAAATTCTAGGCTTAAATATTCACCACCTCGATCTGATCGAAGGATCTTAATAATCTTACCTAGTTGGTTTTCTACTTTACTTTTGAATTCCTTGAACTTTTCAAAAGATCATGATTTGTGTTTACTAAGATACACAAATCCGTATCTACTGAAATCATCAGTAAATGTAATGAAGTACTGAAAACCTCCTCTAGCAGTTATGTTTAGTGGTCCGCATACACCACTATGTATGAGGCCCAAAATATCACCAGCCCTTTCACCTTTTCCTGTGAATGGGGCTTTGGTCATCTTTCCCAATATACAAGACGCACATGTCTCATATGATTCATAATCAAATGAGTCAAAGAATCCATCTTTATGGAGTTTAGAAATGCGTTTATCATTTATATGGCCCAAACGACAATGCCAAAGATAAGTTGGGTTCACCTCATTTATTTTGAACCTCTTAGTATCAATGTTATAGATGGGCACTCAAGATCAAGGACATAAAGCCCATTACTCAAATGTGCACTAGCATAGAAAATATCATCCAAATAAATAGAACAACATTTTTTCTTTATTACAAAATAAAAACCAATCTTATCCAAACAAGAAACGGAAATGATATTCCTGCTAATTGCAGGCACAAAATAACAGTTCTCCAACTGAATGATAAGCTTAGCGGGCAAAGTCAACACATAAGTTCCTACAGCTAAAGTAGAAACTTTTGCTCCGTTGCCAACTCGTAGATCGACTTCGCCTTTCGTCGATGGTCTAGTCCTTTTTAGCTCCTGCAAAGTTGTTCAAATGTGAGAACCACATCCAGTATCTAATACCCATGATGCAGAAGTAGATAAATTGACTTCTATAACAAACATACCTGAGCTGGAAGCCCCACTTCCATTCTTCTTGCACTCTTCCAGGTATTTTGGGCAGTTCCTTTTCCAGTGTTCGGTCTTACCACAATGGAAGCACGTACCCTCCTTAGCCACTCCTCCAACAGGCTTCAAGCCAGAAGTGCTGGGTTTGAACCTGTTGTTGTCCTTGCCCTTGCCCTTCTGCTTGTTCATAGCCCTCTTGGGCTTCCAGGGCTGCTTATTGCCTTTTCCAGGTTGGACCATCATAATGGCCTTCCATTTTCCCTTATTGATGTTGGTTTCAACAGTTCTCAACATGCCCAACAACTCTGGCAGTGATTTCTCAAGATCATTCTATTGGAACCAAAGTGGTTTTGGATTTAATAATCTCTAAGTTTGGATGCTAACAAAATGATTAAATTTGCTTGGCAAAGTGTTAGTTGAGATCTAACATGTGCTTTCAGTTATGTAGGAATACTTTAATATAAGTAAACATAGGATAAGTTTTCATTGAAAAATACGCGTCCACCCTTGTAGATGGGCTACTTACCTTGGTAAAGTTACTTATTTATTTAATTTAGTCAACTGGTTTTCTTAAGTGAACGAGGCTCTAAATGTTTTCTAGAGAAATACCAAAATGACTTGTTAGATACAGCAAGTCCAAAGACTTGATAGTAAGCACGTCCATCTTGCCACGTAAGCAGACGGAAGTAATTATTAGAAGTAAATGAACTGAAAAATAAAGTAATCTAGTAGATGAGCTCTAACCGCCACGTCACTAGATGGAGATCTTTATAACTCATTGAGGAATAGCAAGTCTGAAGACTTGATAGACAAGAGGATATGCCACGTCATCAGACAAGCAAAATAAAATATTGAACAGACTTAGTCTCTCATATAACTAAGTAGACAGAGTTCTTTTTAGACGAGCCCCATCTTAGAATGAATTAAATGCAATCCGAATCTCATGAATTTATATCAAATGATTGATATTTATTTCAATAGAATATTTGTTCGTAATATTTGTTTTATTTTCTTTAATGTTTCACCTTGTTGTAAAAGAAACATAGTACCATCAAGAAATGCAAAAAGCAGAATCGTACAATAAGATACTGCAAAACGATCTGTACGATGACAACATTATGGCTGAAAAAGTTGAATTATATACAAAGGAGGAACAACAAGTTCTCAACCTACAATACTCAGAGCAGTAAGACTCCAATTTCATGCTACCTCGATAACCAAGAGTACTGTTTTGCATTGCCACAATCAAGCTATCAGTCACAACGGATATCATGCATTAAATGCTATATCTAAACGGGATTATTCAAAATAACCGTTGAAGAAATACAAGTGAAGAAGAAGGTCACTATAAATAGGAGACCTGAGATACAGAAACGAGGACTCTTGACTACACACCTTACGAGCTCAACTTTTACTCATACTCATATTTCTTTAGAGAATAAGAGTCAGTATTTCTTAGTTTGAATATTGTGAAAATATTCATCTGATCTTAAACTATCATATTCTCACACATGGTGAGTTAAGAAGATGAAATATTATATCTCTTTGTTAGAGTTAGAGCCTGAAGAGGCTTGGTAAGAAAGAAATACTTGTAGCCTGGAGAGGTGTTGAATACTTGGTTGTAATCTATTTTGATAATAGTGGAGAAATCCTTCAAGTAGAAGGGACTGGACGTAGCTCTTGGTTGGAAGAGAGTGAACCAGGATAAAAACATCTTGTTTGATTTTTCTATCTCTTAACTCTTATAGCTTTATTTGTTTCTTACTAACCGAGGGGTTTTGATATTGCTTTTGTTAAAGTCTTTTTAAAAGGATCTTTTTCTTTGTGCTTGCTTCTGTTTCTAATCTCCTTGAGTGCAAAAATTGTTTTAAAGGTTTTTTTCGAAAATTATTAACAAACACAATTCAACCCCCTTCTTATGTTTGCCTGTGTCAACTTCAGTTGGTATTAGAGCTCAGCCTCGAAAGGGTTGAGCATCTAACAAGTGCTAAGGGAGTACGATCCAACAACCACGGATGCAGAAGGACAAGCTATCAACAGACCTCCTCTCTTTGATGGAACAAATTATGACTATTGGAAGAAGAGAATGATGGCCTTCTTAGATCCATAGAATGTAGATATTTGGGAGCTGATTGAAACTGGCTACACTGAACCAAGGGATGAAGCTGGAGTCGTTGTTCCTTGAGCCCAATGGACTCAAGAGCAGAAAAACCAACATCAGCTGAATTTGAAGGCTAAGCACTATCTCATGTGTGCTATAACCAGATCTGAACATGACAAAATTCACAGCTGCAATATTGCTAAACAAATCCGGGATACTCTTGCCATAGCTCATGAGGGTTCCTCACATGTTAAGGAATCCAAGATCATTATGCTGGTTCATCAATATGAGCTGTTCAAGATGGGTGAACATGAAACAATAGACCAAATGTTTGGAAGATTCCAAACCATCACCAACGGTCTCAGATCTCTTGGAAAAGTTTATGAAAATAGAGATCATGTCAGAAAAATCCTGAGAAGTCTATCCAAACAATGGAGACCCAAAGTAACTGCTATTCAGGAAGCCAAAAACCTGAATACACTCTCTCTAGAAGAGCTTCTTAGATCTCTCAAGGTTCATGAACTTGAACTTAATGAAGAAGAAAATTCCAGAAAAGGAAAATCTATTGCCCTAAAGGCAAAGAAAGTAAGTTCATCAAAAGTTCTCAAGGCTGCTGAGTCATCTGATGAGTCTGAATCTTCTAATATTGATGAAGGATCAAATGAGGAAGAATTATCCTTTATCTCCAGGAAGATTCAACATATGTGGAGAAAGAAAGGTGGTTTCAGAAGGAAGCAACTCAACAAAAAGATTTCCAACGAGAAGTCAGACTCCAAGGAAAAAGGTCCACCCTTGTGCTTTGAAGGCAAGAAACCTGGTCACTTCAAAGCTGACTGCCCTGAGTTAAAAGATAAAAAGAAATACTTCAAAAAGAAGAAAGGCTTAATGGCTATATGGGAGGATCTTGATCTGTCTTCATCAGATGAAGAAAATGAAGCTGAGGAAGAGGCAAATATTTGTCTCATGGCAGACACTGCATCAGAAAGAGAATACACTGATGCTGAGGTAATGGACTCTGACCCGTCCACTCTTCAAAATGCTTTCGATGAATTGTTTCATGAGTCGTCTATACTATCACGAGAATATAAGAGTCTTAAAAAGAAGTTTTCTAAACTGACTAGAGAATATGATAGGGTCTGCACTGAGAAATAAAGCCTCAAAAATGAAAATGACATACTAAAATCAGTAAATGTCAGTCTTGCTGACAAAATGATGTGTGAACCTGATGTTTCTTGTGAAGTTGTAAAACTGAAACAAGATGTAACATATCTAACTGATTCTATGTCAAAGCTAGTAGGTGGCTCAGATAAGCTTAGTCTCATTTTAAGGTACTATAGGTCACCTTATGATAAATCTGGTCTTGGTTATGACAAAGAGAAGCAAGACGCGTCTCACAAAAAGTCAAAACCAATTAAAGAGCATAGATCTTCAAAAGTTCCAAATAAATATACCAAAGCTAAGTCTAGCTCGTCCAACACCTTTTATAAAGTGTGTGGAAAAAGTGGGCATATTATATCTAGATGCATACACAATAAACATGCTAAGCATACTCGTCCAATGACAACTAACAAGAAAGGACCTAAGTCAGTTTGGGTACCAAAAGATAAGATAATACCTATTGCAGATTTGCTAAACAACAGGAAGAAAACAGATGTCTTGGTACTTGGACAATGGCTGCTCACGACACATGACGGGAGAAAGGTCTATGTTCCAAAACCTTAAGCCCAAAGATGGTGGCTGGGTCACATTTGGAGGAAATCATAAAGGGAAAATCATTGGTATAGATCTTGATCTAAGCATTCTAGTATACTCACCTGAGATAAAAGTTGATGATCAAGAAGATGACCCTACCTAACAACCAGAAACTTACACTTCTCAACATGATATAGTTCAAAAATCTTGGTACTTCAAGAATTATCATCCACAAGATCAGATCATTGGAAACCCCAATGACAAGCTAAGAATCAGATCAACCTTCAGAGAACAAGACAATTCTGCACGAGTCTGAGTTGGAATAAAAAAACATAGACGGGGCTCTGCTATATGATGGTTGGATTCTAGCTATGCAAGAAGAACTCAATCAGTTTGAAAGAAGTGATGTTTGGACTCTGGTTCCCCTGCCTGAAGACAAATCAGTGATTGGAACAAAGTGGGTTTACAAAAACAAACTTGATGAAAATGGTAAGGTAATAAGAAACAAAGCAAGACTTGTTGCTCAAGGCTTCTCTCAAGAAGAAGGTATAGATTATACTGAAACTTTTGCACCTTTTGCTAGATTAGAAGCAATTAGAATTCTACTTTCATTCACTACACATCATAGTATTATGCTTTTTCAGATGGATGTTAAAAGTACTGTTCTAAATGGTTTTAATAATGAAGAAGTCAATGTTATGCAACCTCTGGGTTTTGAGTGTGAAACTCATCCTGAACATGTATATAAGCTTAAGAAAGCTTTGTACGGTCTTAAGCAAGCTCCTAAATCTTGGTATGACAAACTCAGTTCCTTTCATAAGGAAAATGGATTCAATAGAGGAAAGGTTGACACAACCTTATATAGAAAATCCATTAAGTCTAATTTCATAGTTGTACAGATATATGTTGGTGATATTATTTTTTGTGGTACTAATGAGTCTCTGTGCAAAGAATTCTCTAAGTTAATGCAGAAAGAGTTTGAAATGAGCATGATGGGAGAACTCAAATTCTTCCTTGGACTTCAAGTAAAACAAACCATGGACTAGGTGCTCATCCACCAAACCAAGTATACAAAAGAGCTTCTGAAGAAGTTTAAGATGGATGATTGTAAACCATTGAATACTCCTTTGCACCCCAATTCCATACTGAACAAAGATGATAAAGAGATAAAGGTAGACCAAAAGGTATACAGAGGAATGATAGGATCTCTCTTATATCTTACTGCGTCTAGGCATGATATTATGTTCAGTGTATGTTTATGTGCTCGATTTCAATCTGATCCTAGAGATCTCACTTATCAGCAATTAAGAGAATTTTTAGATATTTAAAAAGTACTACTAATCTTGGTTTGTGCTTTAAGAAAAATGAAGATTACAGATTAGTTGGTTTCTGTGATGCTGACTATGATGGAGATAGAATTGAAAGAAAAAGCACTAGTGGAGGGTGTCACTTCATTGGAGCTAATCTTGTCTCATGGTCAAGCAAAAGACAAAGAACCATTGCTTTATCAACTGCCGAAGCTGAGTATATATCCGCTGCAAGTTGCTGCTCACAACTTCTCTGGATCAAACATCAATTGGAGGACTACAATGTATTTATAAGTAGTATTCCGCTTATGTGTGATAATACTGCTGCAATAAATCTATCTAAGAATCCAATTTTGCATTCAAGAGATAAGCACATAGAGATTAAACATCATTTTATTAGGGATTATGTGCAAAAGGGTGTGATCGATATTCAATTTGTAGGTACTGACCATCAATGGGCAGATATCTTTACTAAACCTCTTGCAGAGGACGGATTTATCTTTATTAGGAGGCATCTTAATATGATATGTGTGGATTAATTTAGGCATCTAGCCCCGAGAAAAATTTGTTTTGTTAATCATGCATCTATTACCTATGCTCGTCTAATACCTATTAAAAGTTGTGCGTCTATTGCATATTGTATTGCACGTCCATATGACGCATCCACTGATATTGGTTACCGCGTCCATTGTATAGTTTCAGACGAGTTCACATCTGCCTATGTTTAGGCATTTTTTTATGTGTTAATAAATGCATTTATTTTATCTCAAGACAAATATATACTTTATTCTCTTTGCTGAGTCAATACTTCCATCAATCCCATCAAGACCTTTTTATAGTTCCAAGTTACCAATGCCGTTTTATCATAATGACATGTCATACCAAAAGTTTTTTTTTAACCTTTGAGATTCAAAATTCCTTTAAAAGTAATCTTTTCCCTCTGAGAAAAGCTTTACACTTCCATAACCTCTCGAGCTATATCTCTCTACCTCTCTCTACTTTCAAACCCTAAGCTCTCTAATCACCTAAAATGGCTTCTTCTTCAACCTTTAACGTGGACAAGCTCAACTTGGTAATAGAGCATCATTTCAACCTTGGAGTACTGCAAGACTACAATCTAGACATAAGCAAATTTGTTAATGCAGCCGGGTGGGGAGGACTCTTCACAAAGAAGGTCTATGTCTTTCCCAACCTGATCAGGGATTTCTGGAGAAACGTCCAAGTGACTGATACCGACTTTTCTCAACGGTGTTAAGAAAGAAGATTGTAGTCTCGGATAAGACTATTGCTGATGCAATTTTCTGTGCCCAAGAGGGTTTTGTTGTTTTGGCTTCAACGACTCGGGGGGGGGGGGGGGTTGAGTTTTCAAAAATATTTCCTTCTTAAAAACTTTTCACAAAACTTTTGAAATCAGAGTAGCGAATTTGTGGCCTCGGGATCTTTTACAAAATCAATGAAGGGTTTATATAAAATCTTGAATAGAAGGTGATGAAGATAAGAAAGATTAATTCAGAATAGGTTAGGGTTCAAAACTCAATAATAACAAAATACATAAATTGATTAAACCTCTAAAGATTAAGAATAAGTTATGCAAGTTTCAGATACAAGCATTAACAATCAAGAACAAACTTTCAGGTTTCAGTTTTAGTCTTAGTTCAGTTTCAACAATCAATAATGGTTTTGATCAACTCAGTTTTGAACGCAGGTAACGCAGACTTGATTACAGTTAGGCTGAGGTTTCAATACAGCTTATACAGATTTCAAAGTCGCAGGTTCTTGATCATAAACAGAAATTAAAGGGTTTGAGTTTAGAGATATCACACAACCAGATTTAAACTGGATCAGTCACCTCAACTGTGACCTACATCCAGTCCCCACTCCACCTGTGGAATTTCTGATGAGTGTGATTACACCTCATATTTCTTTATCATATTGCATGCATTTTCATGTGGTTTAGGCATTTTTAATTTGATTTTTGTTAGTTTTTACCTTGGAACGGGTAAGGCGGTTTTGTGGTGTTGTTTTGCAGGAATTGAAGATTAAAATGTTTAAAATCAACCATGATGGAGCTTGCATGAAGATGGAGCTTGAAAAGCAAGAAAACTGAGCCAAACAAAGGCCATCACAGCCTAGCCGTGACAACCATCACGGCCATGATCGAGCAAGGCTGAAAAGAAAAGAACACAAAAGTCAAAAAATTTTGAAAACATGTTTGAAAATGATTGAGGCACTAGGTATTTTTCTGGCCTTCTGAGCTTTGACTGATTAATTGCTACCCCTTTGTTGCCCAATTTTGACCCTAAAAGAATAAAATACTTTTCTTGGTACCATATTTTTTTTGATGAATAATGCTTGGTATGAGACCTTTTAAAGTATTGCAAAAAGGGCAAAAAGGTAGTTTTAAAAATAAAATTGTGGGATGAAAAAGTTAGAAAAAAATATTTCTCTTAAGTTGGAAATCTCCCCTTCTCCAATTTGAAAATAAAATAAAATAAAATAAACAAAAAAAATGGAGAAGGGGATGAGAAAAAGAAAGTGAGAAATAAAAAAATAAAAAAAAGGGAAGAAAGAAAGAAAGGTGAAAAAGTGAATTAAAGCCCAAAAATATATTTTAAAAGGTTGTCGTGCTTTGCATTGTTTGATATTTTGTTTAACCTTCTTGAATTTTCCCTTTCTTGATTTCCCCAGCTAACAATTAATCCCATGGCCCCATTACAACCGAAATAAAAGACATCTTGATTCTTATGTGTTTTCATTAATAAAGTAGAGATTTGGTTAATATTCAAGCTTATGGTAGAATACCTTCCTTGAGGAAATTGAGCGAATTGTCATATACCCTTAAACACTTGAGTGAGGTGAGAAGAGCGCCTGAATTAGTGAGAGATATGAATTTAGGGAACCTAAGCTTCTAATTGGACTTGAAATTGATTGTCTCTTGGGTACTTATTTGGATGTTCCTATTACTTGGATTTATTACTCGGGTTCTTGGTTCACTGTCCATGCTCTGATTGTTTATCTTGTCTGGCCTTGGTTATTGCTTGAGGACAAGCAAAATCTTAAGCTTGGGTTATTTTGATGAGTGTGATTACACCTCATATTTCTTTATCATATTGCATGCATTTTCATGTGGTTTAGGCATTTTTAATTTGATTTTTGTTAGTTTTTACTTTGGAACGGGTTGAGACACCCCTTTGTGCCCCGGTGTTTTATTAGATTAATTACCTTCTTAAATCAATTATTAATCTCACGCTTATCGTGAAAATACGTAAAAATTAAAACTTATTTAATTATCATATAACTTCTGCAATTTAAAACACAATAACTTTAACATATGTAAATACACACTTAGTGGTTCATTACAATACCAAAACACTGTTGAGGGTATCCTATCAGTAGAATCCCTCACAGGCATAAACTTAATAACAGACATACTTAGCGGGAATATAAAAATGCTCCTAAGATACACTGGCCATAATGCCTATACTCTAATCGCCATGGGTCACAGCTCGACCCCCAGCATCTGGTTCGTAAGGAGTTCCATCCAACTCCTCAGCAATCTCTGTTTCATACAGAGTTCCGTCTATCTCCTCAGCAACATAACCCTCAATCGGGTCTTCTAACGTAAACCAAAGTAACCCACAAAAATATAGAAACATAGGGGATAAGAAGCAGTTCTATCATCAAAAAGCGGAAAAGAGTCATAGTACATTATACAGTAATTGTCGCAGACAAACAACACACATAACTAACAGATCATCCTCAAGTTAATATATATCATCCTCTACCCCCAATCTCATGCTACTCAAAGACACCATAGATGCACACCTATTTCCTAAGGTGGAAGTGGTCTCGCAAGAACTCTTGATTTTACGTGTATTATATTACCAATACATGGTGTATTATATTACCAATACACAGAAGTGTTTTACGTGTATTATATTACCAATACACGGTGTATTATATTACCAATACACATATGTCCTTGCGTATTATATTACCAATACACTTTTGTCCTTGTGTATTATATTACCAATACACGGTTGTGGACACAACACCTATAATTGAATCTCACCAACCCGTTTTAACAACATCCTAGTGCTTAACCTTCCATTAGAACTTGACACATATTCTATGCCATAACACCTCTTTTACATACATCACTAGGTTAGGCACATCTAGATCATTATTATCCTCACACCCAAAACAATCATCTCTTAGACAACATATATATATCTTTGCTTAAAAACCTCTAAGCATAATAATACAAACCAGGCAGATCATGCATAACACAATATCAATCAAAATATTCCCATATCACCAACATAGCACAAAATCAATTCAATAAAGGCAATAAAATCAAATCAACCATCAACAATATAAAATCAATGTAATATCGATAAACCTACAATCCCCGAATCGCCATTGGTTTTTCGGAAAAGGTTAACAATGTGATTTTGGTCTTGTCGATTGCTCGACTACTAGTAGGGTTTAGATCGCCCTACACAATTATTATATAATATACTACTTATCGATTCCGACGATAGGTTGATTCTTTCCCCCGCCTGGGTTATCATCGAACTCCCTAACTCGAAGCTCCTCGTTATCACACCACAAAGTACTAACTCCACCTTCTGAGAAGGTAAGGAGATTAGATGCTCGAAGAGGTATACCACGAACGTCCTCGTTTCCTCCGCAATGGAAGTCTAAGGCTATGAACACAAAATCACAAGTTAAAATCAAACAAGAACACTAAACCAGAAGGTATAGGTTCGGCCAAGACTAGTTATTAGGGTTAGAGATTCCCGAAAATTATACAACTCATGGATTTATGATGCTTAAGTGTTAGGAGTTCATAAACAATGATCACTTAACAAAGTTGAATTAAAATCCAACTAAGTTATAAACTTAGGGTATTAGGCCAAGGCTAGAAATAGGCTAGCATTCACTAAATTTTCCAATCTCTTAGGTTTAGCATCCATATGTATTAAGGAGCTCAAAACCATGATCATTTTGGAAAAATAAGAACAAAGTATCCTAGGTCCATAACCTTCTAGATTCGGCCTTCATAGGATTTATAGGTTAGAAATTTTTAAACTATCCAATCTCTTAGCTTAGCATCCAAATATCTTATGGAGCTCAAGTCCATGATCATTTTGGAAATCAATGGAAACTTAAACATTCCAATCTCTTAGACTTAGCATCCAAATATCTTATGGAGCTTAAGTCCATGATCATTTTGGAAAAATAAAAAGTCAAAAATCCAAGCACCTAAACACTAAGTTTTGGCCATCATAGGATGATGATGAAAATATTCTTTGTTTATTAATAACTCTTAGGTTTAGAATCACAAGGTATTAAGAGTTCTAAATCCATGATCATACTTGGAAAGTTGTCACATAGTATCCTAGGCTTACTTATTCATATTTTCAGTCATCATAGGAACAAGCTATCAAAACTTCCAAGATTTATAGATTTAAGATTAATGGATAGTTAGAAACTCAAACACTTGATCATATTCCAAAAGTTGAAACAAAAACTTCCTAGGTCACAAATGCAAGCATTCGGCCTTCATTGGAAGAGATAGGTAGAGATTTTTGTTTTACATAACCTCTTAGTATGTGAAAATATAAGTTAATACAAGACTATAGAAAGTGGTTTCAACTCAAAAGGAGTTTTCTACCATTTTAGAGAGATTTTAGAAGTTTAAAGCGTATTATAAAGAACACATAAACTAAACTAAGAAATAAAAGATGAAACTTGCAAAAAGATTCATATGAGAGCATTACCCTTAGTATAAGGAAGAACTTTAATGAAGAACTTAAGTAGAAAAGATGAATAAAAACTAAAGCTTTAAGAGCTTGAACTTTTAGAAGAAAGAAGAAGATGAAGATTTAATGGAGGTTGAAGGAGGAAGATTTTGAAGTGAAAATGAAAGGGGTATATAGAGAGAGGGGAGAGAGTGGAACGAAATTGAGGAGAGAGGAATGAGCTTGGAGAGAAAGTTTTGAGCTTGTGCCTTGTTTGGTTGAAGAGGAAAGAGAAAAATAGGTTTTTAGAATATAATATGATATATTTCAAAATGTCCATCATGACCACTTTTTAGGAGGTAGCTTAGGCCATACCTCTAGTGAGTCACCTCACTCCCTCATCTCACCTCAAGTCTTTTATGTCTCCTATTCTGCTCCATTTCGTACCCGGTTGCATTTCCGATCGTAATTCTTCCAACGTTTTCACTCGAATAAAATATTTTATTTTATTTTTGAACGAAAATTTTCAAAATAACCAAAGTTTAAGGAAACATAATAAAAACACTAACTATCTCGTTCACGGGTCAAAATTAGGTTTTCTGCACAGTAAACTTGTACCAGCAGTGATATCGCAAACCGGCTTTCGTCTGAATTTTCATCCGAAAATTTTACCGTAACCCTCTACCATAAAGTAGACTATGAATATGATTTTATTTTAATCAAAAACACTGTCTAGCTCTCAAATTTAAAATATAATTTAATTATATTTTTAACCGGTTGAACAACATAATTAAAATCAGGCTGTTACACGGGTAAGGCGGCTTTGTGGTGTTGTTGTACAGGAATTGAAGATTAAAATGTTCAAGATCAACCATGATGGTGCTTCCATGAAGATGGAGCTTGAAAAGCAAGAAAACTGAGCCAAACAGAGGTCATCATGGCCTAGCCGTGACAACCATCACGGTCATGATCGATCAAGGCTGAAAAGAAAAGAACATAAAAGTCAGAACCAGGCGCCGTTGCCAGGGAACCAGGACCCGTTTTTAAGTTTCAAAACGGTTTCAAGTCAAGTTCTAGAGAACACAATCCAAGAGGAATAAAACACTCAATCACAGAGAATGGGGTAGATTTAGTGAGTACCCCTTTAGGCTCAAAAAATCTCACATTTAGTTGTTTAAAATCAATGACAAACACAAATCTAAGGAACTGCATGCTAATTATCAACTATCAGAAGATCATCTCAAGAATTTTTATTTTTAGCCTATCACAAGAATACGAAAATTGGGTTCAAAAAAATCATTGTCTCAATTCATTTGGCGCGTTGTTCTCACAATTGGATGCATACTCTAAGCAAGGGGCAATCTAATCATGTGATTATGCAAAACTACACCTATATGAATGCAACGTGAAAACTAAAAAAAAATGCAAAAATATCCCTACCCCAAGCTTAAAAACTTACATTGTCCCCAATATAAATAATCAAGTCGGAGAGAGGAGAAAAATGGAACAACTCACCGAGGTGGTGGAGGGTGCTGGCTCACATGCCAGTCAAAGAGCTGCTGGAAGACGTGTCACGGCCGTGACGTTCATCACGGTTAGGCCGTGACCAG
This sequence comes from Sophora flavescens, assembly GCA_030762895.1. Classification (NCBI taxonomy): domain Eukaryota; kingdom Viridiplantae; phylum Streptophyta; class Magnoliopsida; order Fabales; family Fabaceae; genus Sophora; species Sophora flavescens. The sequence continues at coordinate 97,991,488 of CM061067.1, read as the reverse complement.
TTCTGGTGTCAAGCGAGTCCCCATCACGGGCGTGATATACATCACGGCTGGGCCGTGATGAATTCGGGTCTATAGGAGCTGGCCTCTCATGGCCGTGACTTCCATCACGACTAGGCCGTGATACATTCTGATCTTCTGGGTCCTCCTCATCACGCCCGTGAGGGCTATCACGGCTGGGTCGTGTTCCTTTCAGATCTTCAGCTATTGACTAATCACGGTCGTGACCCCTATCACGGCTAGGTCGTGATCAATTCTTGCTTTATTTTTCCACGCCTTTTTGCTCTTCCTGCCTTCATAACCTGAAAATACTTGGCAGAACCATCATGTTATCTTTCTTCTCTTAATCTTCTTAAATTATTCAAAAACTAAATTCAAAAGCAAATTGAAAAGGGAAAGAAAAATTGGGTTGCCTCCCAAGAAGTGCTTCTTTACGGTCTTAAGCTTGACCATACTCTCTTCGATCAATCGGGATCAGCTGGGCTTGGAAGTGCAAGAACGCCTCTCTTCCAAGGAAGTCCATCAAAGAGCCTATTTTGTTCATATGGACACATGCGCTTTCTCTTTGCTCTTTTCACTCTGAGTTTCATGGCCTTACTTCCTTCGGGCGGAAGTTTTAACTCCACATGTTGAGCAGCTCCAATTTCATCATTATTTGGTGCATCATTTGTCATGCAAAGTTTCGGAGTTGCTTCCATGTTAAGCTCTTCCTTCACCTTTGGAGGCATTATCTCAATCCTGCACATATGACTCTCAAAAGGAAGGTTGTTATATGAGTTAGTCAAATCAAAATCCACCCTTCCTTTCTTTACATTCAAAGAGAGCTTACCATTTTTTACATCTATTATTGCTCCAACTGTGGCCAAGAATGGCCTTCCAAGAATGATAGGGAATTTAGAATTCCCGTTCATATCCAACACCATGAAATCGATAGGAATGAAAAACTTCCCTACCTTAATGGGAACATTCTCTAGTATGCCTAGAGGAGTTTAGTTGAGCCATCCGCAAATTGTAAAGAGGACTTGGATGGACTCAATTCCTTAGTTCCTAACCTCGTATGTGGCATCAAACTCGCAATAGCCCATAACTCACATAAGGCTTGGTCTATTTTTAATTCTCCAATTGAGCAAGCAATAGAGAAACTTCCTGGATCTTTTAATTTAGGAGGCATATTAGTTTTTATCACGGCATCACGCTCCTCAATTAAGCTCTTAGTTTCTTTTTCTACTTGCTTTTTCTTGACCAACCTTTCTGGGAAAGGTATTGGGGGTTGGTAAGGTGGTGGAGGGACATACTTTGGCTCTATCTCTTCATGTTCACTCATGTCCTCCTCACATTCCACATTCTTTTCAACTACCCCAAGCTTATAATCCTTCAAGTATATAGCATTATAGTGCTCATTGAGATTAACTTCGGGTTGTCCTGGGAACGTACCCTTAGTTCTAGAATATGTACTAGCTTGTTGGGCAATCTGAGTTTCTAACATCTTATTATGGATGGATAAGTTATCTACCTTAGATGTTAACTCTTTTATTGGCTCATTGACTGCCCTACCTTGTTGCCTAAACTCTTCATTTTGCTTTGTTTGAGTTGCAACAAAATTTTCCAAAAGAGACTCAAGTTTAGATTTTTGTACCTGAGGATACCCCGATGCGGGTTTCCTATTACCTTGGCCTTTCTGGAGTTCGTGGTTTAACGTGTTGCTGTAGTTCCCATAGGAGAGATAAGGGTTATTCTTCCTTCCTTGGTTGTAAGAATTTGGGGGAACATAGTTTGGCAACTTCGGGTTCGTGTCATAGAAATTGGGACAAGAGTTCACTTGTTCCCTCGAAGCACCAGATCCAGGAGCAATACCATGTGGGCACTCCATTAAGTCATGTCCCTGCATTCCACAAATCTCACAAACAACATTAGTATCACCTATTGAACTCACATTAGCCTTTTCAAGCTTATCAAAGCGTTTATTCAATGAGTCAATTTTAGACATAATTAGATCAGTGCTATTCATTTCAAACTTACCCCCCGAAATATTTTTCGGGTTATTACCTCTTTCCGAACCCCATTGGTGATAGTTGGTGGCTACGTTTTCAATGATATTGAACGCTTCAGTCAGTGGTTGATTCATAAATGCTCCACCAGCTGCGGAGTCCAGTGACACCTTCGAAGAGTAATCCAATCCGTTGTAGAAGGTATGCACTAACAACCACCTCTCGAGTCCATGATGTGGGCAAGACTCCAGCAATCCTTTGTAACGATCCCAAGCTTCGGATAAGCATTCTCAGTCCTTTTGGAAGAAGCCGGTGATCTGAGTTCGTAGGTAAGCAGTCTTGGATGGAGGGAAGAATTTCTCCAAGAATGCCTGCTCCAGTTGGTCCCAAGTTGACAAAGTATTAGCGGGTACTTGCTTCAACCAACTTTTGCCTTTCCAGTCAGAGGAGGGGAATAACCTCAAGCGAATAGCATCAATCGGAGCACCATGAATTCTTATTGTATCGGTGAACTCCAAGAATGTCTCCACATGATCAGTCGGGTCCTCCGAGGGTAATCCTCCAAATTGATGTTGCCTAATCATGCCAATTAACATAGTCGATATAGTGTAGTTCTCCGCCTCAATTTCTGGCCTAGCAATCCCAGTTCGCAAACCACTAGTATTTGGGGCTGTGTAGTCCTTCAGTGGTTTGGTATCCGGTGGATTCGCCATGAGTGAAATGGGAATCAACCTCTCTCTCTCTCTTTGTATTTGTAGTCTCCCACGTCTACGTAAGGTCCTTTCGATCTCGGGGTCAACTTCAACAAGATTTCCAAGACTTTTGGATCTTCGCATAAAAGAGAAAAATACCTGCAAAGAGTGATAGATACTCTAGAAAAAAGAAAAAGAGATAAATGAAAAAAAGAGAAAATTTTAATATATAAAAAAAATGTCCAGAAAAATCAATTTAAAAATTAAATTGAAATTCAAGAAAGCACAGTCCCCGGCAACGATGCCAAAAACTTGATGGTTGTTCGAATCCGCAAGTGCACGGCTTCATCGTCAAGTAATAAAAAGATCGATCCACAAGGACCGTGATCTTAAATGACTATCAATTATTAAATCAATTAAACTGGACTAGAAAAAGATTTGGTTTTTAAAGGATTAACTAACAATTCAAATATTTAAAACACAATCAAACAAAATATGAAAGTAAATCAAATAGGGGGTTTTCAAATTCAAAAGAGATTTCCAGGAATTGGGTTACCAACAAGACTGCTCATGTTACTAAATTGATTACCCTCTTGTTAATTATCGAAATTTGCTTTGAAGGTGAATTTATCCTAAATAAGTTAATGTTCCCTCTCGAGATACAAGAACCGTGCTTGATTAAACCAACCCCTACTCTCGTGGTAATTGAATTTAAATCGAACCCTTTAAGCTTTGTGACAATTCAGTGAACCCTCAAAGGACCGCTTCTAACTCTCATGATTTAAGTCCTAAGTTTAATTCCTATAGAACCAATACCTAAGTTCACCTCTAGGTTCCTCCTTAGAGTATCTATGACATGCAAATAAGTGTGCACCAGATTCACAAGTAATTCATGCAATAGGAATTAAATCGAAAGCGAATTGAAATTAACAAGAAGTAAAACGTCAATTCATAACATAAAACAAATCTTAGGCATAGCCCCAGTTCCTAGAAATAAAAACAACTACTCAAGCATTGTCATGTTCATAGCAAGCTTGATTAACAAAAGCATAAAAGAAAACCTAAGAGAAGAGAAGAAATTGAGAAGAATAAAAATCCTAGTTTTTACCTAAGGTAGCAGCCCAAGGGATCCTATTTTCGAGCCTAATTGCTCTATTTATAGAGTATGGTAACTTGAATCCCAAGCAATTACAAAATCAGATCAAATCAGGTTATAAAATTCCAGATATTGCGCGTCACGGCCGTGATGGCCATCACGGCCGTGACAGGCCATCAGTGCCAAGTTTTCTAAGACAGAATTTGTCACGGCCTGGCCGTGACAGGCATCACTGCCATGACGCGCAATATCTGGAATTTTAAACCTGATTTGATCTGATTTTGTAATTGCTTGGGATTCAATTTACCTTACTCTATAAATAGAGCAATTAGGCTCGAAAATAGGATCCCTTGGGCTACTACCTTAGGTAAAAACTAGGATTTTTCTTCTTCTCAATTTCTTCTCTTCTCTTAGATTTTCTTTTATGCTTTTGTTAATCAAGCTTGCTATGAACATGGCAACGCTTGAGTAGTTGTTTTTATTTCTAGGAATTGGGGCTATGCCCAAGATTTGTTTTATGTTATGAATTGACGTTTTACTTCTTGTTAATTTCAATTCGTTTCGATTTAATTCCTATTGTATGAATTACTTGTGATTCTGGTGCGCACTTATTTGCATGTCATAGATACTCTAAGGAGGAACCTAGCGGTGAACTTAGGTATTGGATCTATAGGAATTAAACTTAGGACTTAAATCATGAGAGTTAGAAGCGGTCCTTCGAGGGTTCACTAAATTGTCACAAAGCTTAAAGGGTTCGATTTAAATTCAATTACCACTAGAGTAGGGGTTGGTTTAATCGGGCACGGTTCTTGTATCCCGAGAGGGAACATTAACTTATTTACGATAAATTCACCTTCAAAGCAAATTTCGATAATTAACAAGAGGGGTAATCAATTTAGTAGCATGAGCAGTCTTGTTGGTAACCCAATTCCTGGAAGTATCTTTTGAATTTGAAACACCCCTATTTGATTTACTTTCCTATTTTGTTTGATTGTGTTTTAAATATTTGAATTGTTAGTTAATCCTTTAAAAACCAAATCTTTTCCAAATATTTTTCTAGTCCAGCTTAATTGATTTAATAATTGATAGTCATTTAAGATCACGGTCCCTGTGGATCGATCTTTTTATTACTTGACGACGAAGCCGTGCACTTGCGGATTCGAGCAACCATCAATTTCACACACTAACACACAAGCTTTAACAGGTAGCTTGAAAAACCTTTACACCACAGAGCACTCCTTAGGGATACCTCACCCTAATCACTCAGAGATACTCCCTCTCTCTTTACAATCAAAAGGTAAAACAAAAATTTATTCTTAACTCTCAATAGTTAGATAAACAAATTGAAGCACTTATGAGAACGAAACACTCTTTTTCACAATAAGCTCAATAAAGATGATGAATGATATGTGTATTGTATTCGATATGTTATGATCGATGTTATTCGTTATTCGTTAAAAAGTGTTCCTTTGATCCCTCTTTATATAGAAAACAAGTTATAGTCGTTGGGATCAATCAAAACATATTTGAGTCTGATTTAACAGAATCTGTTTTCTTGATTCTGGTTCTTGAAATAAGATTCTGATAGTTCTTATAGAATTCGTGTCGATCTTGAAAATAACTGCGTCCATCTAGCCATTAACATTTTACATTCGGACGGGCTAGTAGACGAGCTCCATATGCCACGTCATTGGAAAGATCTTAAAATTAAGATCTTAGCAAGTCCAAAGACTTGTGTGGACGAGCACTTCTGTCACTTTAGTGGACGAGCGCTTGTGTCACTTTAGTGGACGAGCATTTCTGTCACTTTAGTGGACGAGCAGTTCTGTCATTTTAATGGGCGAGCACTTCTGTCACTTTAGTGGACGAGCACTTGTATCACTTTAGTGGACGAGCGCTTCTGTCACTTAATTGGACGAGTGCTTCTATTACTTCAGTGTTGGACGAGCGCTTCTATTACTTCAGTGTTGGACGAGTGCTCCTATTACTTCAGTGTTGGACGAGTGCTTTGATTCAAAAAATATTATTTCCAAAAATCATTTTCATTAACGTAAACTTATACCTTTTAATGCAGGTTATGAAAATTGATTTTCTTCATTTGCATCTTTTCAAATGAGCTATTTGTGAATAAAAGATTTCATCTCTTACAAATCATCTAAGACTTAAATCTAATTTCTCCTTTAAGCTGTTGTCTTGATGATTCCTTGATCTTTGTCTTTTCTCTTTGATTGCTCCACGTAGCTCTTTTGATTTCTTCAAGTTCTTCCTTGAATATTCTCCTTTAATTTCTCACTGAACTTGTTGATCATTGCTTGATACCTGTCTTTGCAATTTGACACTAAAACACTTGCATACACATTAAGTTGTATTTGTCATATATCAAAATCTCTAAGTCATTGAGTCTAACAATCTCCCCCTTTTTGATTATGACAAATCTTTTAACAAATTATAAGATCAGAGTATAAGTGTAGCATAAGCTAAGTGTTTTTGACAGATTTATATCATGGTATCAGAGCAGTCAAAGCAGAAGTATATCAGAGCAAAAAAATATTATCATAGTAGAATTTGATTTACTCCTCATTAATCATGTAAGCTTATTAGCTCCCCCTCAACATATGCATGTATAATTTGTTATTTTCTCCTTTCTCTATATCATACTTTTTCCTCCCCCTTTTGGCATCATAAAAAAGGTAAAGAAAAGAAACATTCAAAGCAATAGAGAAGGCAGGCATTTAAACATTCAAACATAGCATATAAAATTGTTCATAATAGAGGGATAGGTGCAGGGAAATGAAAGTCCATTCCTGGGTTATCTTTGAGTTTATCGATATCCTTTTCTGCCCTTTTTATCCTTTAATTCACTTCAGCAATTGTAGCCATTTCAATTTCATGATTTATCCCTGCTAGGGTTGCAGAATTAGAAGTTCTAATTCCTATTGAATTCCTCGAACTAGTTCTTCCTCTTTGATCTTCTTTTGTTTCTTTAGAGATTAGATATAGGATTGATCAATTTTGCCCAATTCTCTTCTAATGAAAAAGAAGTTTTCCTTGTTCAAGGGCTTGGTAAACATATCAACAAGTTGTTTAGTTGTATCAACATATTCAATCTCAATTTCTCTACTTTGAATAAAAGTATTATGATAGAGATCATATTCAAAGTTAACTGTTGCATAGCAAGTAAAACAAATCATTCAAGGCTTCATCAATTTTCTTAGATTCAATTTGGGAAATAAAAGCCATATGATTACAAGTATTTCTAAGAGATTGTCTAGTAGTTACCCCCTTTGTAATTCCACCAATGATGTTATCAATTGGATGATTTCTGACAGTCCTTCATCCCTTTGGTAGGTCAGGCTGTTGTTCTGTTTGCTCCTGCTGCAGTAATTCATTCTTTAAGCTTTCATCTTCTTCATTGTTCTGTTTCTCTTCTAGGAGAGTTTTCTCAATTGAATCTGCAAGATCATCAATAACAGAATCCTTTCCCAACCTTTTGGGGTTAGACTCATCAAATGTCACATGCACAGATTCCTTTTTCAATGAGAAAATTACTTAACCTTTCATATCAAGCTCTAGAAGCTTGCTTTCAGCCATATAGTGCTTTAAACAGTTTATAAACATGGTTAGGCAATTCATTATTCTCAAAACCAGGTGGTTGACCAACATACACTTCCTCTTGTATAAATCCATTTAAGAAAGAACTCCTAACATCCATTTGATACAATTTAAATCACATTATGCAAGCATAAGCAAGTAGCATTCTTATAGCTTCTAATCTTGTTACCATTGCATACGTTTCATCATAATCTATGCCTTCTTATTGGTTATACCCTTTGGCTACCAATCTAGTCTTGTTTCTTACAATTATACCATTTTCTTGGGTTTAGGCACTAGTTTCCAAACATGGTTTCTTTCAAACTGGTTTAACTCATCTTGCATAGTCATCATCCAATGTTCATCAATTATAGCATCATCTAAGTTCTTAGGTTCTACTTGAGACATAAATGCCATATGATTATTCCAAGATTGATCAAATAACTTTAATAGAACAATGTAGACATACTATACAATGATATATAAGTCAACACAGAAAGATTCACAATCATTCATTAATAATGATAATCAGAAAACATATTCAATCAGTATTCTTTCTTTATTGTTACCCATTTTGTGTTTGGAGAAGGCTCTATGTCATGATTCCAATTTTTGCTCTTGACCTTCCACCACACCTACAAAATAGAATTTCATGTTTGTGTAATAGGTACCCAAGTCTGTTTGGGTCCTTTTGAGTTAGTTGCAGCAATAGTTCCTTAAGGAACCCGTATATACTTAGATTTATTGTATGCTGATTTTCTGTATTGACATGTAGAAGCTGTGTGACCTTTTCTAGCACAAAAATTGCATTTAACAAATGGTGTGTTAGATGTCTTAGATGCAGAAAAAAAAATCTTATAGGATTTCTCATGTATCTTAGGTTTATAGCCTATTCCAGCCTTATCATAAACACATTTTTGTTGTCCTAACAAAGCATTCAAGTTATCTCTACCATTTGTCAACTTGGCTAAGTCATTTTTCAGTTTTTCAACTTCTTTAGTCAATATACAACACTTAGAACAGTTAGAGCATACTGGCGGTTCCAAAACAGTAGCCAATCTTTCTTTTACAGCACAATTTTCTGTTTCTAATTCATCTAGCTCCTTGTTTAAAACAATTTTTTTCTTCTAGGCATGTGATGGTTTTCTTAGACTTATTTAGCAATCTAGCAAGTCTAATGGATTCTTTATGAAGTTATTCAAAAGCATTTTGCATTTCATCATAAGAAGGTTGATAATTAGAACTTACTTCACTTTCTGAATCACTATGATTGTTGGCCATCAAACACAGGTTTGCCTCCTCAGATTCAGATTCGTTAGTGGATTCTAGATCATTATCATCCCAAGCAATGTAGGTCTTTCTTGGCTTTCTCCACTTCTTGTCCTTTGAGTCAAACTTTTCAGTTTTGTCCTTCTTTTGCTGCTTTGGACAGTCAAGCTTCATGTGGCCAATCTTTCCACATTCATAGCATGTGATGTTGTTGGAAGAGTTGTCACCTTTGCTGAAATTTCTCCTTTGAAAAGTGGATGACTTTCTTTTGAAGTTGTCTTTCTTCTTTAGGAACTTCTTGAAATTTCTAACTAGCATTCCCATCTCTTCTTCAGATTCTGCCTCTTATGTTGAATCATCGTCATCACTGTCTTCTATTTCTCTGACTTGTGATTTCAGAGCCAATCCCTTCTTTCTTTTATCAGTTTCTTCACTTTCATTCAGTCTTTTCAACTCCAATTCATGTTCTTGCAATTTTCCAAACAATGTGGCAATGGTCATTGATGAGAGGTCTCTAGATTATGAGATTCCAGTGACTTTAGGTTGCCATTCTCTGCTCAAGCATCTCATTACTTTGTTAATTTGCTCCTCATTTGATATAGCTTTTCCAAGACCAGCCAATTGATTTACAATGTGTGTGAATCTCTTTTGCATTTCAGTCATAGGTTCTCCTCGATTCATTATGCATAGCTCATACTCATGTGTGAGGGTGTTCATTCTTGTTATTTTGTCGTATGTGCTTCCTTCATGTGTTACTTGCAATGTATCCCACATCTCCTTTGCTGATTTGCATTTTGAAACCCTGAAAAGCTCATCACGGCTTAAAGCAGATGTTATAATATTCTTAGCACGTGCTGTTAGACTCAATAACTTAGAGATTTTTTATATATGACAAATACAACTTAATGTGTATGCAAGTGTTTTAGTGTCAAATTGTAAAGACGGGTATAAAGCAGTAATCAACAAATTCAGTGAGAAAAGACAAGGAAAATATTCAAGGAAGAACTTGAAGGAATCGAAAGAGCTACATGTAGGAGTCAAAGAGCAAAGACAGAGATCAAAGGAATCATTAAGACAAAAGATTCACGGAGAAATTAGATTCAATTCTTAGATGATTTGTAAGAGAAAGAAATCTCTAAGTCACAAAGAAGCCCAACTAAAAAGATGCATGAAGAAAATCAATTTTCATAACCTGCATTAAAAGGAATAAATTTTCATTAATGAAAATGATTTTTGGAAATAAGATTTTTTGAATAGAAGCGCTCGCCTAACACTGAAGTAATAGAAGCGCTCGTCCAACACTGACGTAATAGAAGCGCTCGTCCATTTAAGTGACAGAAGCACTTGTCCACTAAAGTGACAGAAGCACTCGTCCACTAAAGTGATAGAAGTGCTCGTCCACTAAAGTGATACAAGCGTTCGTCCACTAAAGTGATAGAAGTGCTCGTCCACTAAAGTGACACAAGCGCTCGTCCACTAAGGTGACAGAAGCGCTCGTCCACGCAAGTATTTGGAGTTGCTAAGATCTTAATGAGAAGATTCATCCAATGATGTGGCATATGGAGCTTGTCTACTAGCCCGTCTGAATGTAAAATATTAATGGCTAGATGGACGCGGTTATTTTCAAGATGGATGCGAATTCTATAATAACTATCAGAATCTTATTTCCAGAACCAGAATCAAAAAAACAGATTCTGTTAAATCATATCCAAATCTGTTTTAATTGATCCCAACGACTATAACTTGTTTTCTATATAAAGAGGGATCAAAGGAACACTTTTACCAATATCATAACATATCACAGTTTTAAGAAATCATTTTGAGAAATCAATTGTGAAAATCATTCATCTTCTTGCTTGAGCTTATTGTGAAAAAGAGTGTTTCGTTCTCATAAGTGCTTCAATTTGTTTATCTGACTATTGAGAGTTAGGAATCAACTTTTGTTTTACTTTTCGATTGTAAAGAGAGAGGGAGTCTCTCTGAGTGATTAAGGTGAGGTATCCATAAGGAAGAACATTGAGGCTCTTCACAAGAGTGTGGTATCTCGAGGTGAAGAAGTGCTCTGTGGTGTCAAGGTTTTTCAAGCTACCTGGTAAAGCTTGTGTGTTAGTGTGTGAAATCCCACAAGTGGAGTGGGGACTGGATGTAATTCACAGTGGAGGTGACTGAACCAAGATAAATCTGGTTGTGTGGTATCTCTAAACTCAGACTCTTTAATTTCTATTTCTGTTCAAGAACCTGTGATTTTGATGTTTAAAGTTCAATATAATTTATGTTCTTGATCTGTATAAACTGTATTGAAACCTGAGTCTGATTGTAGTCAAGTCTGTGTTATTTAAGTTCAAAACTGAGTTGATCAAAACCATTCTTGATTGTTGAAACTGAACTAAAACTGAAACTGAAACCTGGAAGTTTATTCTTGATTGTTAATGCTTATATCTGAAACTTGCATAACTTGTTCTTAATCTTTAAAGGTTTAATCAGTTTCCGTATTCTGTTATTACTGAGTTATTGAACCTGAACCTATTCTGAATTAATCTTTCTTATCTTCATCACCTTCAATTCAAGATTTTATATAAACCCTTCATTGATTTTGTAAAAGATCCTGAGGCCCCAAATCCGCAACTCTAATTTGAAAAGTTTTGTGAAAAGTTTTTAAGAGGGAAATATTGTTTGAAAACTCAATTCACCCCCCCCCCCCCCCCCTCCTGAGTCGTTGAAGCCAAAACAACACGTGCATTATATTGAACTCTTTTCTTATCATCCTCATTCCATTCAGTTTTAGGCTAATTAATTGGAGCACCATTAGCATCTATAGTAGAGGGGACAAATGGTCCATTTTCTACTGCATCCCAAATGTCTATGCCTGCTGCCTCAAGAAAGATTACCATTCTTTCCTTCCAATAGATATACTCATATCCATTGAAGGCAGGAGGGCGTTCAAGGGAAGCCCCATCATTCAAACAGTCATTGTAAGCCATACTCTTATAGCTGTTAAGCCAAACATCAGAGTTTAGCTCTGATGCCAATTGTTGTTTTGGCTTCAACGACTCAAGGGGGGGGGATTAAGTTTTCAAAAATATTTCCCTCTTAAAAAATTTCCACAAAACTTTTCAAATCAGAATTGCAGATTTGTGGCCTCATGATCTTTTACAAAATCAATGAAGGGTTTATATAAAATCTTGAATAGAAGGTGATGAAGATAAGAAAGATTAATTCAAAATAGGTTTGGGTTCAAAACTCAATAATAACAAAATACAGAAACTGATTAAACCTTTAAAGATTAAGAACAAGTTATGCAAGTTTTAGATACAAGCATTAACAATCAAGAACAAACTTGCATGTTTCAGTTTCAGTCTTAGTTCAGTTTCAGCAATCAAGAATGGTTTTGATCAACTCAGGTTTGAACATGGGTAATGCAGACTTGATTAAAATTAGACTTAGGTTTCAATACAGTTTATACAGATCAAGAACAAAAATTATATTGAACTTTAAACATCAAAGTCGCAGGTTCTTGATCATAAACAGAAATTAAAGAGTTTGAGTTTAGAGATACCACACAACCAGATTTATCCTGGTTCAGTCACCACCACTGTGACCTACATCCAGTCCCCACTCCACCTGTGGGATTTCACACACTAAGACACAAGCTTTACCAGGTAGCTTGAAAAACCTTTACACCACAGGGCACTCCTTCACCTCAAGATACCATACTCTTGTGAAGAACCTCAATGTTCTTCCTTAGGGATACCTCACCCTAATCACTCAGAGAGACTCCCTCTCTCTTTACAATCAAAATGTAAAACAAAAATTGATTCCTAACTCTCAATAGTCAGATAAACAAATTGAAGCACTTATGATAACGAAACACTCTTTTCACAATAAGCTCAAGAAAGATGATGAATGATATGTGTATTGTATTCGATATGTTATGATTGATGTTATTCATTAAAATGTGTTCCTTTGATCCCTCTTTATATAGAAAACAAGTTACAGTCGTTGGGATCAATCAAAATAGATTTGAGTCTGATTTAACAGAATCTGTTTTCTTGATTATGGCTCTTGAAATAAGATTGATAGTTCATATAGAATTCACGTCCATCTTGAAAATAACCGCGTCCATCTAGCCATTAAGATTTTACATTCATACGGGCTAGTAGACGAGCTCCATATGCCACGTTATTGGACGGATCTTCTCATTAAGATCTTAGCAAGTCCAAACACTTGTGTGGACGAGCGCTTCTGTCACTTTAGTGGACGAGCGCTTGTGTCACTTAAGTGGATGAGCACTTTTGTCACTTTAGTGGACGAGCGCTTGTATCACTTTAGTGGACAACACTTCTGTCACTTTAGTGGATGAGCACTTCTGTCACTTCAGTGTTGGACGAGCGCTTCTATTACTTCACAGTGTTGGACGAGTGCTTCTATTACTTCAGTGTTGGACGAGCGCTTCTATTACTTCAGTGTTGGACGAGTGCTTTGATTCAAAAAATCTCATTTCCAAAAATCATTTTAATTAACGAAAACTTATTCCTTTTAATGCAGGTTATGAAAATTGATTTTCTTCATTTGCATCTTTTCAAATGAGCAATTGGTGAATAAGAGATTTCATCTCATACAAATCATCTAAGACTTAAATCTAATTTCTCCTTTAAGCTCTTCGATTTCTTCAAGTTCTTCCTTGAATATTCTCCTTTAATTGCTCACTGAACTTATTGATCACTGCTTGATACCTATCTTTGAAATTTGACACTAAAACACTTGCATACACATTAAGTTATATTTGTCATATATCAAAATATCTAAGTCATTGAGTCTAACAGGTTTATTTTTTACTGAGTCATGGGAAGAGGACTTGGGTGGTTCTGAGACTATTGAAGTCTGTCTCATGAAAGAAGACACAGTCAGAACTCTCACTTGGAAGGCTGTTGAAATGAAGGACATTGTTCGCATCCTTCATCAGCTTCTCAACAAGGTGGTTCTTCATAAGGTTGGATCCAAAGACAACCTCCCCTCTCTGCACAAATTCTACCTCTGCCATCTTTTCACCGAAACAAAGATCAATCTTCCAAGAATTCTGTATGGAAGATTTAGAGACGTTGTGATGAATAAGAAAAGACTCTCAGCATTTCCTTTTTGCCATCTTCTTTCCAAGATTTTCAAGGCTCAAGGAATTCATGAGATTCTTGATGCAAAGACTCATGAGGAGCAAGCTAGGATATTAACTTAAAAACCAATGTCGGCTGTAGACTTTGGTAAAATGAATATAGCCAACACGAACCTCAGTACCTATGCTGCTGCTGCAATGGCCAAAACTGAGGAGTTGATGAAAGCTAAAGAAGAGATGGTGGAACAAAACAATGCTGAAGTCCTAGGAGTAAAAATAGTAACTAGCCAAAAGACCACTGCAACAAGGAAGCCTACCCCAAAGAGACCAGCTAGTGGCATTGTTATCAGGGAACCTTCTGATGTCCCTACTGCAAAGAAGAGTTATCTTCTCTCACAATGAAGACGAGGAAGCTGATGAGGACAACATTCCTATCAGTACAATTCTGAAGAAGCAGAAGACCTCTTGCTGCTGCTGAGGCCATTGTGCCTGTTCCAAAAAAACCTAGAAGGCAACCAGCAAGAAAATCCAGATCAACTAAGACTTCTGAGGTATCTCTACTAGTGATCCAGTTCAAATAGCAGTAGATGCCTTAGTGACTAGTTTAGAAACTAGGATTGATGATGTGCCTATCTCCAATCCAAATGATGTGTATATTCCCACACCTTTTTCACCCCAACCAACACAAATAGTCACTCCACAATTTCAACCTATTATCCCTGCCGATGATCCCGGGTTCAGTCAACCAGATGATGGCATTTCCCCCGGTGCTCCTTTCCCCAAACTCCAAGTTTTGTTCTTTATAATGGCAAATCTGAGGATTGGGCCAAGGTAAAAAGGGAATGGAAACTTCTGTTTCATTCTCACAAACCTGAACCCGTTCACATTCCAAACAGATGGTATCCTCTACCTGAATATGAGGAAGAAGTCAGCCCAACTGCTGAACCCCTTTTCCTACCTCATCCTAACTGTAAATTAATCAAAAATGTGCCTTCTCAAATGCCCAACAACTAAGGGCCATTAGTCACTCACCTACCCCTAAACAACTTCCCCCCAGAAAAATTTACCCTAACGTTGTCAAAACTCCTCCTTTCTTACCCCTCACTGATGGAGTTAACAAACATATCATACCTGTCTGGGTGACTGACCCCAATAGGAAAAATATTCCTACCATCCCTGAACATAGAGAAAGATCTTCAAAGCATGTTCTCATGATCATGCCAAAGGACACAATATGGGTGTCTTTTGAGCATCCCAGAGTTTATGGGAGGGACTCTGACTTCTTTCTGGATCAACTCATCTATGAAATGCTGAAGTGGGAATTCAGTCAAATCAGAGTTGATAGAGCCGCGTATTTTGTTCCTCCATCCTGGCTGAGAAATAATGAAGCAACCAAAATTGGAATCATGCCTTACAGGATCTATCCAAGACTGCCAATGTTAGATCTAAATAAGGACAAGGACATGAAAAACAGAAGATTCAAGGGAGTGATGCCTGAAGCTGAATCAGCAATGCTTGATCTACATCAAGAAACCTTTGACTACTCAATGCTGGATTTCCTTTTGCATACTGAATCCATTGAGTTGATCAATGAACATAGAGCTGCTGATTTCTGGAAATCTCATATTTTCCACTGCACCAGAGAGGCATCTTCCTATGGTCTGTCTGAAGAAGAGAAAAAGGTTATTCCCAAGGTCACAGGGAAGTGTGGTCTCTCAAACTTTAGATATAGGATCTATAAAGACCTCTGGGGACTTCCTATAAACAATAAGAATGTGGAATTCATTTACCCCATTAGATGAGCAAAGGAAGCCTCAGAAAACCCTCCACCTACTTCAGAGCCTAGCACAGATGAACCCGTTGTTGAAGAACATGGTCAAATTGCCACTATTGTCGGCTTAGAGGAAACAGCTGAATCAATTCACCATCAGAGCTCATCAGAAAGACAATCTTCTCAACCATTAGCTCTAGTTGTGATGCACCCTTCAGATCATTCAAGAACACTAAGTATATTTCAAGTGTCTACTGAAAGCTCAAGGCAACAGGCTCTGCCATCTAATCTTGAAGAGTTTCTTAGAAAAATAGTTAATGAAAGGGTTGGCAAACTTCAATGGCTCCAACCTCAGGTTGTGTCATATACACATCCTCAAGGAGATTTCCATTAAGGAAAGTAGCCTTGACATCCATCTGCCATATCTCATAATCATGGTATGCAGCGATAGAAAGCAAGATCCGAACTGATTTAAGCATTGCAACAGGTGAAAAGGTCTCGTCATAGTCTGCACCATGAATTTGCTTGAAACCCTTAGCGACCAATCGCGCCTTATAGGTATGCACTTTACCATCCATGTCAGTTTTCTTTTTGAAAACCCACTTGCACCTTATGAGTTTTACCCCTTCCGATGGTTTCTCAGATTCCGGGCCAGTAATGGCCTCCTGGTAAGTCACAGGCTCATCTTGATCCATGAGTAATACATCACCCTGTGAGTCATGAGAAATCCATATCTCTCAGGTTGGTGACGAATCCTGTTAGACCTACGCTGATCTTGTGCTACTGGAGCAGGTTGTCAACCACAACATCTTGCGAATGATGCTTTTGTTCCTCCACAGGTATGTCACTACTTTGTGACACTTGAATTTCTCTAAGGTCTATATTCCTCCCACTGGTTCCTTTGGAGATAAACTCCTTTTCTAGGAATACACCAGTTCGCGCGACAACATTGGAAGGATTGTAGAAATAGTATCCCTTGGTTTCCTTAGGATACCCCACAAAGAAGCACTTATCGGATTTGGGATCAAGATTTTTAGAAACCTGACATTTTACATATGCTTCACAACCCCAAATCTTCATAAAAGATGCACTGGGTATCTTACCATCCCATATCTCATATGGTGTCTTTTCTACCGTCTTAGATGATCATCAAATTCTAGGCTTAAATATTAACCACCTCGATCTGATCGAAGGATCTTAATACTCTTACCTAGTTGGTTTTATACTTCACTTTCGAATTCCTTGAACTTTTCAAAAGATCATGATTTGTGTTTCCTAAGATACATAAATTCGTATCTACTGAAATCATCAGTAAATGTAATAAGTACTGAAAACCTCCTCTAATAGTTATGTTTAGTGGTCCACATACATCACTATGTATGAGGCCCAAAAGATCACCAGCCCTTTCACCTTTTCCTGTGAATGGAGCCTTGGTCATCTTTCCCAATAAACAAGACACACATGTCTCATATGATTCATAATCAAATGAGTCAAAGAATCCATCTTTATGGAGTTTAGAAATGTGTTTATCATTGATATGGCCCAAACGACAATGCCAAAGATAAGTTGGGTTCACCTCATTTAGTTTGAACCTCTTAGTATCAATGTTATAGATGGGCATCTCAAGATCAAGGACATAAAGCCCATTACTCAAATGTGCACTAGCATAGAAAATATCATCCTAATAAATAGAACAACATTTGTTCTTTATTACAAAATAAAAACCAATCTTGTCCAAACAAGAAACGTAAATGATATTCCTGCTAATTGCAGGCACAAAATAACAGTTCTCCAACTGAATGATAAGCCCAGTGGGCAAAGTCAACACATAAGTTCCTACAGCTAAAGCAGTAACTTTTGCTTCGTTGCCAACTCGTAGATCGACTTCGCCTTTTGCCGATGGTCTACTCCTTTTTAGCTTTTGCACATTTGTTCAAATGTGAGAACCACATCCAGTATCTAATACCCATGATGCAGAAGTAGATAAATTGACTTCTATAACAAACATAACTGAGCTGGAAGCCCCACTTCCATTCTTCTTGCACTTTTCCAGGTATTTTAGGCAATTCCTCTTCTAGTGTCCGATCTTACCACAATGTAAGCACGTACCCTCCTTAGCCATTCCTCCAACAGGCTTCAAGCCCGATGTGCTGGGTTTGAACATGTTGTTGTCCTTGCCCTTGCCCTTCTGCTTGTTCATAGCCCTCTTGGGCTTCCAGGGCTGCTTCTTGCCTCTTCCAGGTTGGACCATCATAATGGCCTTCCATTTTCCCTTATTGATGTTGGTTTCAACAGTTCTCAACATGCCCAACAACTCTGGCAGTGATTTGTCAAGATCATTCTGTTGGAACCAAAGTGGTTTTGGATTTAATAGTCTCTAAGTTTGGATGCTAATAAAAGGATTAAATTTGATTGGAAAAGTGTTAGTTGAGATCTAACATGTGCTTTCAATTATGCAGGAATACTTTAATATAAGTAAACATAGGATAAGTTTTCATTGAAAAACACGCGACCACCCTTGTAGACGGGTTGCTTACCTTGGTAAAGTTACTTGTTTATTTAATTTAGTAGACTGGTTTTCTTAAGTGAACGAGGCTCTAAATGTTTTCTAGACAAATACCAAAATGACTTGTTAGATACAGCAAGTCCAAAGACTTGATAATAAGCACGTCCATCTTGCCACGTAAGCAGACGGAAGTAATTAGTAGAAGTAAATGAACTGAAAAATAACGTAATCTAATAGACGAGCTCTAACCGCCACGTCACCAAACGGAGATCTTTATAACTTATTGAGCAATAACAAGTCCGAAGACTTGATAGACAAGAGGATACGCCATGTCATCAGACGATCAAAATAAAATATTGAACAGACTTGGTCTCTCGTATAACTAAGTAGACGGAGTTCTTTTTAGACGAGCTCCATCTTAGAATGAATTAAATGCAATCCGAATCTCTTGAATTTATTTCAAATGATTGATATTTATTTCAATGGAATATTTGTTCTTCATATTTGTTTTATCTTCTTTAATGTTTCACCTTGTTGTAAAAGAAACATAGTACCATCAAGAAATGCAAAAAGCAGAAACGTACAATAAGATACTAAAAAACGATCTGTACGATGACAACATTATGGCTGAAAAAGATGAATTATACACAAAGGAGGAACAACAAGTTCTCAAGCTACAATACTCAGAGCAGTAAGCCTCCAATTTCATGCTTCCTCGATAACCAAAAGTACTATTCTGCATTGTCGCAATCAAGCTATCAGTCACAATGGATATCATGCATTAAATGCTATCTCTAAATGGGATTATTCAAAGTAACCGTTGAAGAAATACAAGTGAAGAAGAAGGTCACTATAAATAGGAGACCAGAGATACTTAAACAAGGACTCTTGACTACACAACCTTACGAGCTCAACTTTTACTCATACTCATATTTCTTTAGAGAATAAGAATCAGTATTTCTTAGTTTAAATATTGTGAAAATATTCATCTGATCTTAAACTGTCATATTCTCACACATAGTGAGTTAATAAGATCAAAAATTATATCTCTTTGTTAGAGTTAGAGCCTGAAGAGGCTTGGTAAGAAAGAAATACTTGTAGCCTGGAGAGGTGTTGAATACTTGGCTGTAATCTATTTTGATAATAGTGGAGAAAATCCTTCAAGTAGAAGGGACTGGATGTAGCTCTTGGTTGGAAGAGAGTGAACCAGGATAAAAACATCTTGTTTGATTTTTCTATCTCTTAACTCTTACAGCTTTATTTGTTTCTTACTAACCGAGGGGTTTTGATATTGCTTTTGTTAAAGTGTTTTTAAAAGGATCTTTTTCTTTGTGCTTGCTTCTGTTTCTAATCTCCTTGAGTGCAAAACAATTAAAGGTTTTTTAAGAAAATTATTAACAAACACAATTCAACCCCCCTTCTTGTGTTTGCCTGTGTCAACTTCAGTTGGTATCAGAGCTCAGCCTCGAAAGGGTTGAGCATCTAACAAGTGCTGAAGGAGTACGATCCAACAACCGTGGATGCAGAAGGACAAGCTATCAACAGACCTCCTATCTTTGATGGAACAGATTATGACTACTAGAAGAAGAGAATGGTGGCTTTCTTAGATGCACAGAATGTAGATATTTGGGAGCTGATTGAAACTGGCTATACTGAACCAAGAGATGAAGCTGGGGCCGCTGTTCCTTGAGCCCAATGGACTCAAGAGCAGAAAAACCAACATCATCTGAATTTGAAGGCTAAGCAATATGTCATATGTGCTATAACCAAATCTAAACATGACAAAGTTCACAGCTGCAATACTGCTAAAGGAATCTGGGATACTCTTGCCCTAGCTCGTGAGGGTTCCTCACAAGTTAAGGAATCCAAGATCAGCATGTTGGTTCATCAGTATGAGCTGTTCAAGATGGGTGAACATGAAATAATAGACCAAATGTTTGGAAGATTCCAAACCATCACCAACGGTCTCAGATCTCTTGGAAAAGTTTATGAAAATAGAGATCATGTCAGAAAAATCCTGAGAAGTCTATCCAAATAATGGAGACCCAAAGTAACTGCTATTCAGGAAGCCAAAAACCTGAATACACTCTCTTTGGAAGAGCTTCTTGGATCTCTTAAGGTTCATGAACTTGAACTTAATGAAGAAGAAAATTCCAGAAAAGGAAAATCTATTCCCCTAAAGGCAAAGAAAGTAAGTTCATCAAAAGTTCTCAAGGCTGCTGAGTCATCTGATGAGTATGAATTTTCTGTTATTGATGAAGGATCATATAAGGATGAATTATCCTTTATCTCCAAGAAGATTCAACATATGTGGAGAAAGAAAGGTGGTTTCAGAAGGAAGCAACTCAAAAAAAAGTTTTCCAAGGAGAAGTCAGACTCCAAGGAAAAAGGTCCACCCTTGTGCTTTGAATGAAAGAAACCTGGTCACTTCAAAGCTGACTGCCCTGAATTAAAAGATAAAAAGAAATTCTTCAAAAAGAAGAAAGGCTTAATGGCTATATGGGAGGATCTTGATCTGTCTTCATCAGATGAAGAAAATGAAGCTGAGGAAGATGCAAATATTTGTCTCATGGCAGACACTGCATCAGAAAGAGAATACACTGATGCTGAGGTATTGGACTCTGACCCGTCCACTCTTCAAAATGCTTTTGATGAATTGTTGCATGAGTCGTCTATACTATCACGAGAATATAAGAGTCTCAAAAAGAAGTTTTCTAAACTGACTAGAGAATATGATAGGGTATGCACTGAGAAACAAAATCTCAAAAATGAAAATGACATACTAAAATCAGTAAATGTCAGTCTAGCTGGTAAAATGATGTGTGAACCTGGTGTTTCTCGTGAAGTTGTAAAACTGAAACAAGATGTAACATATCTAACTGATTCTCTGCCAAAGCTTGTAGGTGGCTCAGATAAGCTTAGTCTCATTTTAAGGTACTCTAGATCACCTTATGATAAATCTGGTCTTGGTTATGACAAAGAGAAGCAAGACGCATCTCACAAAAAGTCAAAACCACTTAAACAGCATAGAGCTTCAAAAGTTCCAAATAAATATACCAAAGCTAAGTCTAGCTCGTCCAACACCTTTTGTAAAGTGTGTGGAAAAAGTGGGCATATTACATCTAGATGCACACACAATAAATATGCTAAGCATACTCGTCCAATGACAACTAACAAGAAAGGACCCAAGTCAGTTTGGGTACCTAAAGATAAAAGAATACATGTTGTAGATTTGCTTAACAACAGGAAGAAAATAGATGTCTTGGTACTTGGACAGTGGCTGCTCACGACACATGACGGTAGAAAGGTCTATGTTCCAAAACCTTAAGCCCAAAGATGGAGGCTGGGTCATATTTGGAGGAAATCGGAAAGGGAAAATCATTGGTATAGATCTTTATCTAAGCATTCCGGTAGACTCACCTAAGATAAAAGTTGATGATCAAGAAGATGACCCCACTCAACAACCAGAAACTTCCACTTCTCAACATGATACAATTCAAAATTCTTGGTACTTCAAGAATTATCATCCACAAGATCAGATCATTGGAAACCCCAATGACAAGCTAAGAACCAGATCAACCTTCAGAGAACAAGACAATTCTGCACTAGTCTGAGTTGGAACCAAAAATAGTGGACGGGGCTCTGCTATATGATGGTTGGATTCTAGCTATGCAAGAAGAACACAATCAGTTGAAAGAAGTGATGTTTGGACTCTGGTTCCCCTGCCTGAAGACAAATCAGTGATTGGAACAAAGTAGATTTATAGAAACAAACTTGATGAAAATGGTAGGGTAATTAGAAACAAAGCAAGACTTGTTGCTCAAGGCTTCTCTCAAGAAGAAGGTATAGATTATACTGAAACTTTTGCACATGTTGCTAGATTTGAAGCTATTAGAATTCTACATTCATTTGCTGCACATCATAGTATTATGCTTTTTCAGATGCATGTTAAAAGTTCTTTTCTAAATGGCTTTATTAATGAAGAAGTCTATGTTATGCAACCTCCAGGTTTTGAGTGTGAAACTCATCCGGAACATGTATATAACCTTAAGAAAGCTTTGTACGGTCTTAAGCAAGCTCCTAGAGCTTGGTATGACAAACTAAGTTCCTTTCTTATGGAAAATTGATTCAATAGAGGAAATGTTGACACAACCTTATTTAGAAAATCCATTAAGTCTAATTTCATAGTTGTACAGATATATGTTGATGATATTATTTTTTGTGGTACTAATGAGTCTCCATGCAAAGAATTCTAAGATAATGCAGAAAGAGTTTGAAATGAGCATGATGGGAGAACTCAAATTATTCCTTGGACTTCAAGTAAAACAAACCATGGACTAGGTGCTCATCCACTAAACCAAGTATACAAAAGAGTTTCTGAAGAAGTTTAAGATGGATGATTGTAAACCAATGAATACTCCTATGCACCCCACTTCCATACTGAACAAAGATGATAAAGAGAAAAAGGTAGACCAAAAGGTATACAGAGGTATGATAGGATATCTCTTATATCTTACTGTGTCTAGGCCTAATATTATGTTCAGTGTATGTTTATGTGCTCGATTTCAATATGATCCTAGAGAATCTCACTTATCTGTAGTTAAGAGAATTTTTAGATATTTAAAAAGTACTACTAATCTTGGTTTGTGCTTTAAGAAAAATGAAGATTACAGATTAGTTGGTTTCTATGATGCTGACTATGCTAGAAATAGAATCGAAAGAAAAAGTACTAGTGGAGGGTGTCACTTCATTGGAGCTAATCTTGTCTCATGGTCAAGCAAAAGACAAAGTACCATTGCTTTATCAACTGCATAAGCTGAGTATATATCAGCTGCAAGTTGCTGCTCACAACTTCTCTATATCAATCATCAACTGGAGGACTACAATGTATTTGTAAGTAGTATTCCGCTTATGTGTGATAATACTGCTGCAATAAATCTATCTAAGAATCCAATTTTGCATTCAAGAGCTAAGCACATAGAGATTAAACATCATTTTATTAGGGATTATGTGAAAAAAGGTGTGACTGATATTCAATTTGTAGATACTGACCATCAATGGGTAGATATCTTTACTAAACCTCTTGCAGAGGACAGATTTATCTTTATTAGGAAGAATCTTAATATGATATGTGTGGATTAATTTAGGCGTCTAGCCCCGAGAAAAATTTGTTTTGTTAATCCTGCATCTATTACCTATGCTCGTCTAATACCTATTAAAAGTTGTGCGTCTATTGCATATTGTATTGCACGTCCATATGACGCATCCACTGATACTAGTTACCGCATCCATTGTATAGTTTCATACGAGTTCACATCTGCCTATGTTTAAGCATTTTTTTATGTGTTAATAAATGCATTTATTTTGTCTCAAGACAAATATATCCTTTATTCTCTTTGCGAGTCAGTACTTCCATCAATCCCATCAAGACCTTTTTATAGTTCCAAGTTACCAAAGCCATTTTATCATAATGACATGTCATGTCAAAAGTTTTTTTTAACCTTTGAGATTAAAAATTCCTTTAAAAGTAATCTCTTCCCTCTGAAAAAAGCTTTACACTTCCATAACCTCTCGATCTATCTCTCTCTCTACCTCTCTCTGCTTTCAAACCCTAAGCTCTCTGATCACCTAAAATGGCTTATTCTTCAACCTTTAACATGGACAAGCTCAACTTGGCAATAGAGCATCATTTAAACCTTGGAGTGCAGACTTTGGTAAAATGAATATAGCCAACATGAACCTCAGTACCTATGATGCTGCTGCTGCAATGGCCAAAACTGAGGAGTTGATGAAATCTAAAGAAGAGATGGTGGAACAAAACAATGTTGCAGTCCTAGGAGTAAAAAGAGTAACTAGGCAAAAGGCCACTGCAACAAGGAAGCCTGCCCCCAAGAGACCAACTAGCGGCATTGTTATCAGGGAACCTTCTGATGCCCCTTCTGTAAAGAAGCAAACAAGATTTATCTTTTCTCACAATGAAGATGAAGAAGCTGATGAGGACAACATTCCTATCAGTACAATTCTGAAGAAGCAGATGACCTCTGTTGCTGCTTATGAGGCCGTTGTGCCTGTTCCAACAAAACCTAGAAGGCAACCAACAAGAAAATTCAGATCAACTATGACTTCTAAGGTATCTCTACTAGTGATCCAGTTCAAATAGCAGCAGATACCTTAGTGACTAGTTTAGTAACTAGGATTGATGATGTGCCTATCTCCAATCCATATGATGTGTACATTCCCACACCCCTTTCACCCCAACTAACACAAATAGCCACTCCACAATTTCAACCTGTTATCCCTTCCGATGATCCCTGGTTCAATCAACCAGATGATGGCATTTCCCCTGGCGCTCCTTTCCCCAAACCCTTGAGAACCTTATATCCCTTCAGTCCAACTTCTGTTCTTTATAATGGCAAATCTGAGGATTGGACCAAGGTAAAAAGGGAATGGAAACTTATGTTTCATTCTCACCAACCTGAACCCGAACACATTCCAAACAGATGGTATCCTCTACCTGAATATGAGGAAGAAGTCAACCCACCTATCGAACCCCTTTACCTACCTCATTCAGACTGTAAATTAATCAAAAATGTGCCTTCTCAAATGCACAACAACTTAGGGCCATTAGTCACTCACCTACCCCTAAACAACTTTCCCCCTAGAAAAATTTACCCTAACCTTGTCAAAACTCCTCCTTTCTTACCCCTCACTGATAAAGTTAAGAGACATATCATACCTGTTTGCTGTTAAGTCTCTATAAAGTCTAATGTGTGTTTCCCTAAGTTTTGATGAGAACTAAACATTGGTTAATGATTTATTTAACCTTCATATTGGTTGCTAACCTGTCTATCTAGTGTGCAGATTAAAACTGTAATAATCATCTATCTGCTCATAAGTGACTACCTGGATAAGCGAAAGTCAACCTGTCTGATGACTATGATTATTGACTTCTTTCAAGATACGTCTTCAACCTGTATCCCCACGAGTTCTTACACTTGTCTGAGATTACTCGTTGAAGAATCAAGGACCAAACAAGCTTTTGTTGGCTGTCCCATCAGAAAGAGCCTTGAAGCCTTCTTTCCTACTCAGTCTCACGCCTATCAAGAAAAGTCAGAAGTTATTCTCTCAAGCAACCTCGGTTATCAGAACCAAAGACCAATTAAAGAATGCTTCCAACATGCTTTATTCCCTAGTACCTCTGGTCCTTACACGAAAAGGGAATTGTACTCAGCAAAGTACAAAAAGCTCTCTGCACAACACTGATATGGCTGTATCAAGATGCATAAAGCCATGATCCTTCATGTTAGAGTACAACCAACATTCCTATTGCATTAATGGCTGCCTATAACGACTCTATTGCATTTAATGAAGTTCTGCTTGAAGTCAACATCTGAGGGAATGTCTCTAACGGATCCTAAATGCTTGAAGACTATAAATATAGAAGTCATTGAAGATGAAGTATAGAGAATACACATAGCATTAAAGAGTCATTACTCTGCACATTAATATCTTCATTCTTTCATTCTGTATTCTTCAATCATTTGAAGTTATTACACAGACTTTCCTAAGCTTTACATTTAAACCACTGAGTGTTAGTGAAAGATCTGTCTATCTGAAGTTATATTTATTAAGAACCAAATATCTCAAACAAACCTGAGTGAGCCTGAAGAGGCTAGGTGTGCAAAGAATACTTGTCTTGGAGCCTGAAGAGCTTAGGTGTGCAAACAAACCTTGGAGACTGTAACCTGATCAGTTATAGTGGATAGGTGCTGCCAAGGACTGGACGTAGCTCTTTTCTTTGAAGAGTGAACCAGGATAAATAGCTGTGTCAATCTCACTTTCCTAATAAACTCTTTAGTTGCCTTAGTTTTCTTATCCGTTTTTCAAGTGGTGTGTTTGTCTAAGTCACTGTTAAAATTTCATCACACAGGCCAGTCACCTATCTGTCCTGTATCTTTCCACTCCACTGAACCAAGCTTCTGTATAAGAAAATATTTCAACTTTGTTTAAATTCTGATAAACACAATTCAACCCCCCTTCTCGTGTTTATAGTTGTCTATTTCAATTGGTATCAGAGCTCAGCCTCTGGGTTGAGCATCTAACAGTGTAGAGGTAAAAGATCCTAAATAACAGACATGACTACTGGAGCTAGTTCAAGTGGAAGTCACCAGACAGAAGGAGCTTCCCTAACCAGACCTCCTTACTTCAATGGAGAAAACTACAACTATTGGAAAGATAGATTTCAATGGTTCATTCTATCTACAAACTTTGATCTTTGGGATGTCATTACAGATGGTCCATTCATTCCCAAGAATGATGATGACACTGACAAACCAAAAGCTCATTGGACTACTGTAAAAAAAGACAAAATGGGAGCTGAACTACAAAGCTAGATATAACATCATTTGTGCTCTCAGTCCTGAGGAGATTTAGAAGGTATGTGCTTGTGACTCTGCCAAAGAAATATGGGACACTTTAGCTGTCTCACATGAAGCAACAGCCAAAGTCAAAGAGTCAAAGATTGTCATACTTGTCAGAAAGTATGAACTGTTTGTCATGGAGGAAGGAGAATCTGCTACTCAAATGATAGGAAGATTTCAAACTATAGTCAACAGTTTAAAATCTCTTGGCAAAGTCTATACCAATGCTGAGAAGGTTCGAAAGATTCTGAGAAGTCTACCTAAACAGTGGAGACCTTTGGTCACTGCTATCTCTCAAGCCAAGGATCTCACTACCTTGACTATGGATGAACTTCTTGGAACACTCACTGTTCATGAGCAAGAACTTGGAGATGAAGTTGCACCAAAGAAGGGCAATTCAATTGCTTTGAAAGCTGATCAAAAGTCATCAAAAGTTTCCAAGGCTCTAAAGGCAGACAAGTCATCCAGTGATGCTGACCTGTTTGAACACGGGTATTCTGAGAGTGATGAAGAATTGTCTCTCCTGACCAGGAAGATAAAGCTTCTCCTACAGAAAAAGAAGTTCAAGAGTGATAAGCCATTCAGAAGGTTCAACAAGAACAATAACTTCAAAGAATCCACTCCAACAGACAAAATTCCAATTGTCTGCTATGAGTGCAAGAAGCCTGGTCACATCAAGGCTGAATGTCCTCAACTCAAGAAGGGCCCTTTTAAGAAATTCTTCAAGAAGAAGAAGAAAGGAATGATTGTTGGTGTAAGCCCTAGAGGCAAGTGTATTTCTTAGACTTACATTTGTATCTCGCCATTATATATATATATATATATATATATATGATATGAGGCATTCCAGTTTATTGTGTTAATTGTTTAAACATAATAAAGTCCTTAGAATAGAAATTTCAGTTTAATAGAATATCAAGTACATGACTTGATCGTGAGACACTATTGAACAATGAAATCCTATTCTTAAATATCCGTAGTCAAGTATTTTATTAAGGACAATAATAATACATTGAGACTATTATGTGTGCAGACTGATGACCATATCTCACGGTTCATGGATATGACATATCGAGTCGCCATATAGGTACACATTAGAGTAATGATGTACTGGATTGACCCACCATGAGAACACTACATGGAGCGTTATGTGAGTGTCATAAGTAGTTCTCATAGTGACAATGGTGTATGCAATCCTTCGACCTGAAATCGCTACGATCCCTACATGAGGAGTCGTGTGCTTTAATATCGTCAAACGTCATCTGTAATAGGATGATTATAAAGACGGTCATTGGGCATACCACGAGCCATGCAGAGGGATGTGAGTGACCTAGATGGAATTTGTCCCTCCTACATAACAGGAGTAATATCTGTGGGGCCCCTGATAGAGTGAGACTGTAAAATGCATGGTCGTGCTGAAATGAGTCAATATGAGATATTGACCTCATTTGTTGTTAAGTCTACTCGGGTATCAGGGAACATGATATTGAACCATACAAGGGTGACACATTCTATGTCTTGTATTCAATATAGATATATGGACAAAGGGATAATAATTAACATGAATATTTGTCACAGAAAGATTTCGTCAAATCACTGACTTTCTCACTACTTAGGTGGCAGTGATGTATTGCTAGATACCTCTCACTGTTTGTAATATTAAATGGGATTTAATATTACTACTAACGTTTTGGGAACCTATAGGGTCACACACATAAGAGCGGATCAAAAGAAGCATTAAAAGGAGAGTTGGACTCTTTTATTGGGCCTAGCGCATAGTACATGGGGCTTAGGTCAAACGCTGCTCACTAACTCACTTAAGGAGGTGCTACTATAAGTAGACCACTTAAGCTATTGTGCCTACACGGTTTTTACCCTAGCCGCACATAGAGAGTGACAATGAGCAGCAGGTCTCGGTTTTCGAAGCTGGCACTGTGAGGCAGAGACGCTTCGTGTTCGTGACGTTGGACGTTCACGGGATCTATTCGTGTGGATACCTTAGAGACATCGTTCGTGTGGTGTTCGTGATAGACGATTTCAATCAATTCTCATCGCTTCAAGAGGTAAATCTTCTAACCATGAATCATGACCATTCGCAAGGATCCTTCGATGGGAATTTTTTTTGCTGCGTTATTTTGTTTTATACGCAAATTCCCAACAGTGGTATCAGAGCCGCTTGCGAAACCATGATTCTGTTACGTGGTTTACCTTTTATGTATGATAACATGTTAATAATGTGAATCGTTTTTCTGAAAATTGTTTTCTGAAAATCATTTGCATCCGTTTTTGCGAAACCTTGTTTCTGTAATTTTCGTATGTATATGATATATGCATCTATAGCACATTTATGTGTATATATGCGATATGTACATTGGTTCTGGAATCCTTATTATGTTCTGCGATGGCGTCAAGTGTTGATGTTAAACATGATCGGTTTCAGTTCTCTGTTGGCGGTGTTAAAGGGTGTCAGACATGAAAAGTTCATGTTATTGCGGCTGAGGTTCCAAGGGTTGAAACCCTAGCCGCCGTTCCTTGCAGCGTGAAGTGTTCACGGGCCTTGCGGTTTTAGGGTTGAGAGGTTGAAGCCCTAGCCGCTAAGGAAGCGGGAACCCCGTGCTACCTCTGCGTAGTGTGTTATTTCGAAATTCAATTTTTGAAATCTTTTATGTCACCATTTAATAACAACATCAATTATAATAAATGAGATTTATTATATATGATATGGTTTCAAAATTTAGATTTTGAAATACTTAACTAATAGTAACATCAATTACAATAAATGTGATTTATAGTAACATCAATTACAATAAATGTGATTTATAGTAACATCAATTACAATAAATGCGATTTATAGTAACATCAATTACAATAAATATGATTTATAGTAACATCCATTACAATAAATGTGATTTATTATATATATGTTATGTTTTCAAAATTCAGATTTTGAAATCTCTAATTAATAAAAAAAATAATAATAATAATTGTGTATTATTATTGTTTGTTACTATTTATTTGGTAATGTATGGTGAATGGTTATGGCCTTAGTCCTTTAATCTTTTGGTTTTTATTTTGAAATACGGCATGCGTGCCGTGCCTTTCTCTTATATTCCATATGTATATTCTTTTCTCATCTCACTCCCCTCATATGTAAAATGAGGTTCCTGTTTATGTAATGTAATGATGGAGACAAGAAGACGTTATCCTGTGGGAGATCATGCTTGGAGAAGCCTGGATGCTCCTAGGTTTCGGTTTAGATTCTCTCATTGGCTTGGGAGAATCAATGCGTTAGGGGCCATAACCATATCACATTTATTTGCCTTATATATGTATGAGATGCATGTATGTATATAGTATGTTAAAAGGGGTTTAACTAATATATGTATGAGATGCATGTATGTAAATAGTAAGTTAAAAAGTTTAACAAATGATGAGATCAAATTTTAATCAAATCCCTCAAAAGGAAATATTAAGTCACATTTAAAGGCCTTCCAATGCATGGCACTCGTCAAGACTATGATCGATTAAGTGTGGGTCCGCCAAAGCGGGGTACCTTTATCTATACTAGTAAGACGCGATGGGACAAATGTAATGTTCAACTGCTATCCATTGGGTCTGACTTAACTAAGCCAACTTCAATAGGATTGAAAGGCTTAGAGGCTTAAAAGTTGGGCTTTAGTCCATGTGATGGATTAGAATAAGAGTTATTCACCCAACTGTCCAAGAGTTGCATGAGATGCAATCGGAAAGTGTTTCCTACCTATATAACCAAATTTTGAGTGATCAGCCAAAGCTGACTTAAAGCTAGGTGAAATATGGATCTTGGCCCACTAGAAAATCTTCCAACAGGATTTTCCGAATCAATGATGAGGGTCATTGTTTTGAGTAAAATAGTGGGAGGCATATTTAATTAAAGACCTTATTAAATAACTTCATGGCATGATACTTATATTTTGCATATTTATCTCTGTAGATTACCATGGCATCAAACACATCAAGTAACCTGTCATTGCGATCCGTCCTTGAGAAGGACAAACTATCCGGAACAAATTTTCTGGACTGGTACAGAAACTTGAGGATTTTCCTCAAACATGAGAAAAAGCTGTATGTTCTTGAGGAGCCTATTCCTGAGGAGCCACCGGCTTCAAGTGCTCCTAGGGCAAACAGGGATGCTTATAAGAAGCATCAGGATGACGCCTTAGACGTCGGCTATCTTATGCTTGCTACCATGACCTCTGAGCTGCAAAAGCAACATGATACCATGGAGGCGTACGATATGATCGTGCACCTCAAGCTGCTCTACCAAGAGCAAGCAAGGCATGAGCGGTTCGAAGTTTCCAAAGCCCTTTTCCAGTGTAAAGTGGCAGAAGGAAGCCCTGTGAGTCCTCATGTACTCCAGATGATCGGGTACATTGAGAATCTCGAGAGACTGGGATTTCCTTTAGGCCAAGAGTTGGTCACCGACTTAGTTCTGCAATCGTTGCCTGAGAGCTACAGTCAGTTTGTCATGAAATATAATATGAATGATCTTGACAAACCTTTGCCAGAATTGTTGAGCATGTTGAGAACTGCTGAACAAAATATTAACAAAGGAAAGGGGAAGGCCATTTTGATGGTCCAGGCTAGAAATAGCAAGAAGCAGTCCAAGAAGCCCACGCACAAACAAAAGGGCAAGGGCAAGGGCAAGGCCATCAACAAGATCAAGCCCAGTACTTCTGGCTTGAAGCCTATGGGTGGTGTGGCTAAGGAAGGCAATTGCTTCCATTGTGGTCGGACCGGACATTGGAAGAGGAACTGCCCAAAATACCTGGAAGAAATCAAGAAGAAGAAGGGAAGTGAGACTTCCACTTCAGGTGTGTTTGTTATAGAAGTCAATTTATCTACTTCTGCATCATGGGTATTAGATACTGGATGTGGTTCTCACATTTGTACAAATGTGCAGGATCTAAATAGGAGTAGACCATTGGCAAAGGGCGAAGTCGACCTACGAGTTGGAAATGGAGCAAAGGTTGCTGCTTTAGCTGTAGGGACTTATGTATTGACTTTGCCCACTGGGCTTACTATTCAGTTAGAGAACTGTCATTTTGTGCCTGCAATTAGCAGGAATATCATTTCCGTTTCTTGTTTGGACAAGATTGGTTTTTCTTTTATAATAAAGAACAAAAGTTTTTCTATTTATTTGGATGATATTTTCTATGCTAGTGCACACATGAGTAATGGGCTTTATGTCCTTGATCTTGAACTGGCCATCTATAACATAAATACTAAGAGGTTCAAACCAAATGAGTTGAACCCGTCTTATCTTTGGCATTGTCATTTAGGCCATATAAATGAGAAGCGCATTTCGAAGCTCCATAAAGATGGACTCTTGGACTCATTTGACTATGAATCATATGAGATATGTGAGTCTTGTTTATTGGGAAAGTTGACTAAAGCTCCATTCACCGGAAAAGGTGAAAGAGCTAACGATCTTTTGGGTCTTATACATAGCGATGTATGTGGACCCCTAAACACATTAGCTAGAGGTGGTTTTCAGTACTTCATCACATTCACTGATGATTTCAGTAGATATGGATTTGTGTATCTTATGAAACATAAATCGGAATCCTTTGAAAAGTTCAAGGAATTCAAAAATGAGGTACAAAACCAACTTGGTAAAAATATTAAAACTCTTCGATCAGATCGAGGTGGTGAATATTTGAGCCTAGAGTTTGATGATCATCTGAGAGAGTGTGGAATTTTATCTCAACTCACTCCACCTGGAACACCACAATGGAATGGTGTTTCTAAGAGGAGAAATCGAACCTTGTTGGACATGGTTCGGTCTATGATGAGTCATGCAAACCTTCCAAACTCTTTCTAGGGACATGCTCTATTAACAACAGCTTTTACACTTAACCGTGTTCCATCCAAAGCGGTAGAAAAGACACCATATGAGATATGGACTGGTAGACGACCCAGCATGTCTTTTATGAAGATTTGGGGTTGTGAAGCATACGTAAAACATCAAGTTTCTAATAAGCTTGATCCCAAATCTGATAAATGCTTCTTTGTGGGGTATCCCAAAGAAACAAAGGGGTACTATTTCTATAATCCTTCCGAAGGCAAGGTGTTTGTCGCACGGACTGGTGTATTCCTAGAAAAGGAGTTTATCTCCATAGGAACCAGTGGGAGGAAGATAGAACTTGAAGAAATTCAAGAATCACAGAGTAGTGACCTACCATTGGTGGAACATGAGCAACCTTCACAAAATGCTGTGGAGGAACAACCTGCTCCAGTAGCACAAGACCAGCGTAGGTCTAACAGGATACGTCACCAGCCTGAGAGATATGGATTTCTCATGACTCCACAAGGTGATGTATTGCTCATGGATCAAGATGAGCCTGTGACTTACCAGGAGGCCATCACTGGCCCAGAATCTGAGAAGTGGCTTGAGGACATGAAATCTGAGATGGATTCCATGTACACCAACCAGGTATGGACCTTGGTAGAGCCACCTGAAGGGGTGAAGCCCATAGGGTGCAAGTGGGTTTTCAAAAGAAAACTGACATGGATGGTAAGGTACACACCTTTAAGGCGTGATTGGTCGCTAAGGGTTTCAAGTAAATTCATGGTGTCGACTATGATGAGACCTTTTCGCCTGTTACGATGCTTAAATCCGTCCGGATCTTACTTGTTATCGCTGCATACCATGATTATGAGATATGGCAGATGGATGTCAAAACTGCTTTCCTTAGTGGAAAGCTTCTTGAGGATGTGTACATGACACAACCTGAAGGCTTTGGCATTTCAGAGGATGCCGGAAAGGTATGTAAATTGCAGCGATCAATCTATGGATTGAAGCAAGCTTCCAGAAGTTGGAACCTTTGTTTTGATGATGCTGTAAGGCGATGCAGATTCATAAAAAATGAAGATGAACCTTGTGTCTACAAGAAGGTTAGTGGGAGCATTGTTGTTTTTCTGGTGTTATATGTAGATGACATATTACTCATTGGAAATGACATCCCTACACTACAAAATGTAAAGACATGGTTAGGGAATTGCTTCTCTATGAAAGATTTGGGTGAAGCTACCTATGTATTGGGAATCAGGATCTATAAGGATAGATCGTTGAAATTGCTTGGCCTAAGTCAGAGTACATACATAGACAAAGTGTTGAGACGCTTTAACATGCATGAATCCAAGAAAGGACTCTTGCCTATGTCACATGGTATACGCCTATCAAAGGCACAATCCCCTTCCACTCAAGAAGAAAGGGATCGCATGAGTAAGATTCCATATGCATCCGCAATTGGATCTATCATGTATGCCATGTTATGTACTCGACCAGATGTATCGTATGCTTTAAGCATAACGAGCAGTACCCGATCGATCCGGTGAAAGTCACTGATCTGCTGTCAAGAACATCCTTAAGTACTTGAGAAGAACTAAGGATTCGTTCTTGGTATATGGAGGCGAGGAAGAGCTTGCTGTAAAAGGTTACACCGATGCTAGCTTCCAAACCGATAAGGATGATTCCAGATCGCAATCTGGTTATGTGTTCTGCCTGAATGGCGGGGAGGTGAGCTGGAAGAGTTCAAAGCAAGAGACAGTCGGCGATTCTACTACAGAGGCTGAGTATATTGCCGCCTCCAATGTAGCAAAGGAGGCTGTTTGGATCAGGAAGTTCATTGTTGAGCTTGGTACAGTTCCTAGTATTGTGGACCCCATTGATCTCTATTGTGATAACAATGGGGCAATTGCACAAGCTAAGGAACCTAGATCTCATCAGTGATCCAAACATATACTTAGGCGCTTCCATCTCATTCGAGAGATTATCGATAGAGGAGATGTGAAAATATGCAAAGTACCAACACTTGATAACGTTGCTGACCCACTTATGAAACCTCTTGCTCAACAGAAGCACGAAGGTCACACTAGATCGATGGGCATTAGATTTATGCCTGATTGGCTCTAGTGCTAGTGGGAGATTGTTGGTGTAAGCCCTAGAGGCCAGTGTATTTCTTAGACTTACATTTGTATCTCGCTATTATATATATATATGATATAAGGCATTCCAATTTATTGTGTTAATTATTTAAACATAATAAAGTCCTTAGAATAGAAATTTCAGTTTAATAGAATATCAAGTACATGACTTGATCATGAGACACTATTGAATAATGAAATCCTATTCTTAAATATCCGTAGTCAAGTATTTTATTAAGGACAATAATAATACATTGAGACTATTATGTGTGCAGACTGATGACCATATCTCACGGGTCATGGATATGAGATATTGAGTCGCCACATAGGTACACATTAGAGTAATGATGTACTGGATTGACCCACCACGAGAACACTACATGGAGCGTTATGTGAGTGTCATAAGTAGTTCTCATAGTGACAATGGTGTATGCAATCCTTCGACCTGAAATCGCTACGATCCCTACATGAGGAGTCGTGTGCTTTAATATCGTCAAACGTCATCTGTAATATGATGATTATAAAGACGGTCATTGGGCATACCACGAGCCATGCAGAGGGATGTGAGTGACCTAGATGGAATTTGTCCCTCCTACATAACAGGAGTAATATCTGTGGGGCCCCTGATAGAGTGAGACTGTAAAATGCATGGTCGTGCTGAAATGAGTCAATATGAGATATTGACCTCATTTGTTGTTAAGTATACTCGGGTATCAGGGAACATGATATTGAACCATACAAGGGTGACACATTCTATGTCTTGTGTTCAATATAGATATATGGACAAAAGGATAATAATTAACATGAATATTTGTCACATAAAGGTTTCGTCAAATCACTGACTTTCTCACTACTTAGGTGGCAGTGATGTATTGCTAGATACCGCTCACTGTTTGTAATATTAAATGGGATTTAATATTACTACTAACGTTTTGGGAACCTATAGGGTCACACACATAAGAGCAGATCAAAAGAAGCATTAAAATGAGAGTTGGACTCTTCTATTGGGCCTAGCGCATAGTACATGGGGTTTAGGTCAAACGTTGCTCACTAACTCACTTAAGGAGGTGCTACTATAAGTAGACCACTTAAGCTATTGTGCCTACACGGTTTTTACCCTAGCCGCACATAGAGAGTGACAATGAGCAACAGGTCTCGGTTTTCGAAGCTAGCACTGTGAGGCAGAGACGCTTCGTGTTCATGACGTTGGACGTTCACGGGATCTGCTCGTGTGGATACCTTAGAGACATCATTCGTGAGGTGTTCGTGATAGACGATTTCAATCAATTCTCATCGCTTCAAGAGGTAAATCTTCTAACCATGAATCATGACCATTCGCAAGGATCCTTCGATGGGAATTTTTTTCGCTGCGTTATTTTGTTTTATACGCAAATTCCCAACAATGATGGCTCCTTGGGATGTTCTGGAGTCAACATCTTCTGATGAAGAAACAGAGGAAGAAGCCAATCTCTGTCTGATGGGCAACACTGACTCAGACGTTGAGGTACATCCTGACTATGAGGAATTACTTGATGCCTATGAGGAGTTGCTGGAGGAATCCAGCTGCTTATCTAAGGCTTTCAAATCCCTCAAGAAAGAGTATGTAAAGCTCACCATCGAGCATAAACAGAAATCTCAAGAGTGTGAGAAGCTGGCTAAAGAGAACAGTGAGCCGAAGATTGAAAAGTCTAA
Organism: Sophora flavescens; assembly: GCA_030762895.1. Classification (NCBI taxonomy): domain Eukaryota; kingdom Viridiplantae; phylum Streptophyta; class Magnoliopsida; order Fabales; family Fabaceae; genus Sophora; species Sophora flavescens. The sequence continues at coordinate 97,955,391 of CM061067.1, read as the reverse complement.
TGAAGCTAAGATCTCAAGTGAAACATCATCATCTGAAGAAGTTGAAAAACTTCAACAGCAAGTGGAAGAGCTTACTTTTGATCTTGCCAAATTTGTTAATGGTAGAGACAATCTGACTAAGCTTCTTGGCAGTCAGAGGCACTCTCTTAACAAAGAAGGTATTGGATATGTCCATCAGACACAACATAAAGTATCAACTAAAGCTTCTACAGTATCTGTTAAGTCAACTGTAACCAAATCTAAACCTATCTGTAACTTCTGCGGAAAAACTGGACAAGTTATGTCTAAGAGTATCCATAATAAGAGAAGGAAGTCTTCACAGACTCTTAGAACTAACAGAAAAGGACCAGGAAAAATAAGCGTACCTAAAAATCAAGTAATTTTTGTTGCAGATGTCCTCAACAGAACAAAGAAAACACCACTGCTGGTACCTGGACAGTGGTTGCTCGCGTCATATGATAGGAGAAAGGTCAATGTTCCTAGACCTCTAACTTAAGAAAGGAGGACACGTTGCCTTCGTATGGAATTAGAATGGGAAAGTTATAGGAATTGGTACTATTGGTGGTAAACCCCCTCTTCCCTGTATATCTAATGTTCTTATGGTTAAAGGATTAAGACACAATTTGCTTAGCATAAGTCAATTATGTGATAGTGGTTTTGATGTTTCCATTACCAAGGATGTATGCATAGTTAAAGACTATTGTGGCAAAACCCTCTTTTCAGCTAAAAGGCAACAAAATCTTTATAAGATTGAACTGTCTGATCTCTCATATCAAAGTGTAACCTGTATGATGTCTAAAGAGGATGAGAGATGGTTATGTCATAAGAAACTAGGACATGCTAGTATGAAACAAATTTCTGAATTAAAAATGAATAATCTTGTGAGAGGATTGCCTAATATTAGTTTTAAGAAAGATGTCTTGTGTGATGCATGTCAGAGAGGTAAACAGATAAAATCAAGTTTCAAATCTAAAAACCAAGTATCAACCTCTAGACCTCTTCAGTTGTTACACATGGATCTGTTTTGACCAGTTAGTGTTGCCAGCTTGGCTGGAAGAAAATGTGGATTTGTCATAGTTGATGACTATTCGAGATACACATGGGTACTCTTCCTAACACACAAGGATGAATCTTTTAAGGCTTTCTCAGTATTCTGCAAAAGAGTACAAAATGAGCAGGGTTTTTGTATTTCTACCCTTAGAAGTGATCATGGGGGAGAATTTGAAAATGAGCAGTTTAGATAGTTCTGTGAGGAGAATGGAATCTCTCACAATTTCTCTGCACCTAGAACTCAACAGCAAAATGGAGTGGTTGAGAGAAAGAACAGATCTCTGCAAGAGATGGCTAGATCTATGCTCAATGAAAATAATGTCCCTAAGTACTTCTGGGCAGAAGCTGTAAACATTGCTTGTTATGTACAAAACAGAATACTTATTAGGCTTTTTCTAGAAAGGACTCCTTATGAATTGTGGAAAGGAAAAAGCCCCAACATATCTTATTTTCATGATTTTGGATGTGAATGTTTTATTCTGAATACCAGAGATAATCTTGGAAAGTTTGATTCTAAGGTAGATAAAGGTATTTTCGTAGGATATTCTGAAATGTCTAAGGCTTTTAGAGTCTACAATTCAAGAACTTGTATAATTGAAGAATCTGTTCATGTTAAATTCAATGATGAATTAAAGACTGATAAAGAACTATCAGATCTAGAAGATGATCTTGCAGGTCTTGATATAAACAATCCAGAAATTCAACAACCCGATCAAACCAAGACAGAACCCATGCCCGAGGCTGACAGACAAGTGGAACAGACAAGTCAGCAGACGAGTCAACAAACGAGTCAGCAGACAAGTCAAGATCTTCATGATGATCTCAAAAGGGATTGGAAGTTCAACACTCATCACCCTAAGGATCTTATTATTGGAAATCCTTCTGAAGGAGTAAGAACCAGATCCACATTAAGAGAATCAAGCAATGTGGCCTTTATTTCATATTTGGAGCCTAAATGCATTGAAGAAGCTCTTGAGGATGAAAGTTGGATTCTTGCTATGCAATAAGAACTTAACCAGTTCACCAGAAATGATGTTTGGACTCTTGTCTCTAAGCCTAAAAACAAGTCGGTTATTGGAACAAGATGGGTCTTCAGAAACAAATTGGATGAAGATGGTAAAGTTGTCAGAAATAAGGCAAGGTTAGTAGCTTAAGGCTATAACCAACAAGAAGGTATTGATTATACTGAAACCTTTGCACCTATAGCTAGAATAGAAGTCATATGCATTTTAATGTCATATGTTTCACAACACCAAATTACCCTGTTTCAAATGGATGTAAAAAGTGCTTTTCTAAATGGTATAATTGAAGAAGAAGTGTATGTTAAACAACCCCCTGGTTTTGAGGATACTGAAAAACCAGATCATGTTTTCAAACTTAAAATAGGATTATATGGTTTGAAACAAGCACCTAGAGCATGGTATGATAGACTCAGCTCTTTTCTCATACATAATGGTTTTACTAGAGGACAAGTAGACACTACTCTGTTCAAGAAATGCTCTAAAAAGAACTTTATTATAGTTCAAATATATGTTGATGATATTATTTTTGGACCAACTAATGAAAAGTTGTGCAAGGAATTTTCAAATCTAATGCAAGCTGAATTTGAGATGAGCATGATGGGAGAATTGAAGTTCTTCCTTGGATTACAAATCAAGCAGACAAATGATGGCATTTACATTCATTAACAAAAATATACCAATGAGATACTCAAGAAATACAAAATGGAAAATGCAAATCTCATGAAAACCCATATGCAACCCAATGCAAAACTAAGCAAAGATGATGAAGGTAAAAAGGTAGATCAAACTGTCTACAAAGGTATGATTGGCTCTCTACTGTACTTAACTTCAAGCAGACCTGACATTCAATTTAGTGTATGTATGTGTGCTAGATTCCAATCTGATCCTAGAGAATCTCATCTTAAGGCTGTTAAAAGAATATTTAGATATTTGCTTGGAACTACTAATCTTGGTTTGCTGTATTTAAGATCAAAAGAATACAGATTAGTGAGATATTGTGATGCTGATTTTGCTAGAGGCAGAATAGAAATAAAAAGCACCAATGGAGGATGTCACTTCATTGGAGCAAGTTTAGTCTCATGGTCAAGCAAGAGGCAGACAACCATTGCCCTGTCTACTGCTGAACCAGAATACATCTCTGATGCTAGTTGCTACTCTCAACTCTTATGGGTAAAACATCAACTTGAGGATTACTCTATTTATGAACATAACATATCTGTATGGTATGATAATTCCAGTGCTATATGCATAACTAAAAATCCAATTCAGCATTCTAAGGCTAAGTATATTGAAATCAAACATCATTTCATTAGGAATTATGTTCAGAAAGGCATCTTTGATATTAAGTTTGTTAAAACTGAAAATCAATGGACTGATATTTTCACTAAACCCCTCACAGAAGAAAGGTTTTTATTTATTAGAGATAATCTAAACATGCATTGCATTGTTGAATGACATGTCTGAATGTTAACCTGTCTATGCTTTATCACCTGTCTATGCTTACCTATCTGAATCTGTTGAGTCACTATGCTAGAACTCATCAGTTTTGTTGAAATGATTATTATTTAATTAATTCCATTCCCTAATCTGAAGCTAATCGTGTGCACGGTGGTTTACATATCTCGAAAACATGTTTTCATTATGACTTAAGTGGGTGTTGTAGTTCCCCATACATCGTGCCAGTTTTGAATTAAAAATGTCGTTTTTCTCTCTCCTGCCTTTATGACTATAAAAGACAATAGATCAGAAAGGTTGAACCTTTACATTTCAATATTCCAAAATCTCTTTGTCTTCTCATCTTTTAAACCCTCTTCTCTCTCGAAACCCTAGAATCGTTTTCTCTCAAAAAAAATGGCATCATCCAAGTGTCTCTCTACAAAAGAAATCATTGAGAAATACAATCTCAAGGTTACCGAGATAGAAAAGATCATTCTGGGAAAGACTATTGATCTTCAACAGATGAAGAAACTAGGAATGGATGTCACTGAAGAGTTGGAGTACTCCAAGTGGACTCCTTTCTTCGACATCAAGGAGCTTGTTCACCCTAAGCTCATTCAAACGTTCTGGAGAAATGATGTGGTTGTCACCAACCGACTCAACGGAATCAAAAGCTTTAAAGATGAAATGGGGGATAAAACCCTTCTCTTCCCCATTAGCTTTCTGGAGCTTGTCACAAAATGTCCGAGAATCGGAGCTGGCTTCACACCCAACTAGGAAGATGAAGTGGGAGCTGACAATGTCAACATTGCCATCTATGGTGTTCCGAAACCAGTGAACCCTAAGCCTGTCAACATGGTGGTCAAGTGCAGATTCCTGCACAAATTGTTGTTGGAGTGCGTGATGCCAAGGAAAGGCTCACGAGACAGTGTGACCAAGATGGACAGATTTGCTCTGTACCACTTGATCCACAAAATCAAGGTTGACATCAGCGACCTTATCTACATGTACCTTGAGAATCTGATCAAGAGAACCAACATGCAGACCTATCCTTATGGGATGTTGTTGACAAGGGTATTCAGGAACAAGTTGTTTGTTCCTAGTGATGTTCACTTTGTGGACATGGCACTACCCATAGACATGAAGATACTGTCTATGATGGACATCAAGGGAATCCCTCTTGCTGATGAGGAGGAAGACAAGAAGAAGAGCAGAAGGAGGAAGAACCAGTGGTTTCCACTAACGAATCATAAGTCCCCATTTTTGAAAGATTGTTCAAACCGTCTGGAAAGGTTGCTAGACAAGACCAAATTCCAGAACTGCAACCCTCGGTATCTGAAGATTCTGCTGAAACAGGTGAGCCCTTGAGATTCAGGCTGACGAGACCCTCTCTCTCAAGAGGAAAACTAGTGAAGCTGAGGAATTAGTGGATGTTCCTGCTCATCCCAGCAAGAAAAGGAAGCTGGTGAAAACCTTTGCCAAGGTCAGACAAGTTGAGTCTGAGCCTAGCAAAGAGGAAGCATCTGCTTAGGGGGAGCAGAAAGAGCAAATCCTGGAAGAACCAAAGAAGAATTTCATTTTGGGAATTATTCCCAAAAAGAGAAGATCTGGTTACCCAGTACCTGCAAAAGCTAACACTATAGAAGACCTGTCTGGAGGAGCACAGACATTTGTACCCAAGGATGACCAAGTGTCTCATTCTCACAAGAAGTTGAAGATATCTGAAGAGTAGACATCTCCTTCATTCCGTTCCCCTTCTCGTCAAGGTATCATCAACCCATCTGTTTCTTCTCCATCTGCCCTTTCTGTTCAACCTCTTTCTGTTGCATCTCCTATTTCTTCACCTGTCTCCTCCTTTCAAACTCAAAAATCTTTTTTTACTATTGTATCTGATGACTGTCAGTACACAGTTGCTCACAGGGACTCTACTCCCAAAGAACAAATTGGCATATCATCGAGACTCTGTGTCTGATCTGCAATCTCTTTTATTTGCAAGTATCTCACATGTCTCTTTCATCCCTTCTCCTCCACCTCATATTCTTAACCCCTGTAGAGAACTTTTCTTCCACCCACTTATTATTATCTTCATTAGAACATTAACTGGAACTCACTATCCTGCTTCTGTTGTAATGCTACCACATAGGTCTAGGTATTTCTTTATGTTAGTCACGGGATCTAATTCTTTTTTCTGCCATATTGATTCTTTATAACCTATCCGGCCCTCCCTCTGTTTTAGCTCAAACACCTCTTCCCCCACCTATTAAAATAACAATCATCAGACTGTCTCTATCCGAGAGACTTTCCTGTGTGTTTCCTTCACCTGATACTGATTGTGTCAGAATCAGTCTTATCTTCAAATTCGTCTTTCTTCCTTTCTATACCCTTCAAACTCTCCATGAACTTTTCTTCCCTTCCATCACCTCTCCCCTATCTTTACCTAAGGCACCCCCAGTTTTAGCCTTACCATGGCACTCTTCTCTGTCTGTCTCTTCTCAAACAGTGGCCTTACAAGACTTTCATCTACTTCAAGGACAAGTAGAAGACTTAAGAAGATAGCTAGATGAAGAAAGGCGAGCTAGGGTGCTCTTAAAGCAAAAGGTTGCTGCTTTATTTTTGTTAATTAGTCAATCTAGGTAGTTTTTAGGTATATAGACTACCTTGTACTTGTAAACGTTCATGATGAATAAAATATATTTCTCCCTTTATTTCTTTAATACTTTCATAGTTTATTCCTTTTTTATGTTGACAAAAGAGGGAGAATGGGAGAAATGTGATATAGTAGAGTGGGAGAGTGAATATGATATGATCTTAAATAATACATGGACATGAGTATGTTCTGATAGTTGCTATAATTGCTCAGATAAATTTTAAGTAAGATTGCTATGATATCAATTTCAAAGTAAAATAAGCAAAACTTATGTGTGATTAAGTTAAACGGATTATAAAATTAATCTTAATGTATAATCAAGCATCTGCATGACCTGTCCGCTTAAGAAAATTTCAACCTGTCTAAGTTTTGATGAGAACTAAACATTGGTTAATGATTTAATTAACCTTCATATTGGTTGCTAACCTGTCTATCTAGTGTACAGATTAAAACTGTAATAATCATCTATCTGCTCATAAGTGACTACCTGTCTGGATAAGCGAAAGTCAACCTGTCATTTGACTATGATTATTGACTTCTTTCAAGATACATCTTCAACCTGTCTCCCCACGAGTTCTTACACTTGTCTGAGGTTACTCGTTGAAGAATCAAGGACCAAACAAGCTTTTGTTGGCTGTCCCATTAGAAAGAGCCTTGAAGCCTTCTCTCCTACTCAGTCTCACACCTATCAAGAAAAGTCAGAAGTTACTCTCTCAAGCAACCTCGGTTATCAGAACCAAAGACCAATTAAAGAATGCTTCCAACATGCTTTATTCCCTAGTACCTCTGGTCCTTACACGAAAAGGGAATTGTACTCAGCAAAGTACAAAAAGCTCTCTGCACAACACTGATATGGTTGTATCAAGATGCATAAAGCCATGATCCTTCATGTTAGAGTACAACCAACATTCCTATTGCATTAATGGCTGCCTAGAACGACTCCATTGCATTTAATGAAGTTCTGCTTGAAGCCAACATCTGAGGGAATGTCTCTAACGGATCCTAAATGCTTGAAGACTATAAATATAGAAGTCATTGAAGATGAAGTATAGAGAATACACATAGCATTAAAGAGTCATTACTCTGCGCATTAATATCTTCATTCTTTCATTCTGTATTCTTCAATCATTTGAAGTTATTACACAGACTTTCCTAAGCTTTACATTTAAACCACTCTGAGTGTTAGTGAAAGATCTGTCTGTCTGAAGTTATATTTATTAAGAACCAAATATCTCAAACAAACCTGAGTGAGCCTGAAGAGGCTAGGTGTGCAAAGAATACTTGTCTTGGAGCCTGAAGAGGCTAGGTGTGCAAACAATACTTGGAGACTGTAACCTGATCAGTTATAGTGGATAAAACTTGGTGCTGCCAAGGACTGGACGTAGCTCTTTGCTTTGAAGAGTGAACCGGGATAAATAGCTGTGCCATTCTCTCTTTCCTTATAAACTCTTTAGTTGCCTTAGTTTTCTTATCCATTTTTCAAGTGGTGTGTTTGTCTAAGTCAATGTTAAAATTTCATCAGACAGGTCACCTATCTGTCCTGTATCTTTCCACTCGTCTGAACCAAGCTTCTGTATGCCAAAAGATTTCAACTTTGTTTAAATTCTGATAGACACAATTCAGCCCCCTTCTCGTGTTTATAGTTGTCTATTTCATCTGGGAGACTGATCCCAATATGAAAAATCTTCCTACCATCCCTGAGTGTAGAGCAAGATCTTCAAAGCATGTTCCCATAACATGCCAAGGGACACAAAATGGGTGTCTTTTGAGCATCCCAGAGTTTATGGGAGGGCCTCTGACTTCTTTCTGGATCAGCTCATCTGTGAAATGCTGAAGTGGGAATTCGGTCAAATCAGAGTTGATAGAGCCGTGTATTTTGGCCCTCCATCCTGGCTGAGACATAGTGAAGCAACCAGAATTGGAATCATGCCTTACAAGATCTGTCCAAGACTGCCAATGTTAGATCTAAATAAGGACAAGGACATGAAAAACAAGATTCAAGGGAGTGATGCCTGAAGCTGAATCAGCAATTCTTGATCTACATCAAGAAACCTACGACTACTCAATGCTGGATTTCCTTTTGCATAATGAATCCATTAATTTGATCAATGAACATAGAGTGGCTAATTTCTGGAAATCTCATATTATCCACTACACAAGAGAGGCATCTTCCTCTGGTCTGTCTGAAGAAGAGAAGAAGGTTATTCCCAAGGTCAGAGGGAAGTATGGTCTCTCAAACTTTGGATATAGGATCTATAAAGACCTTTAGGGACTTCCTATAAATAGTAAGAGTGTACAATTTATTTACACCATTAGATGGGCAAAGGAAGTCTCAGTAAACCATCCACCTACTTCAGAGCCTATCACAGATGAACCTGTTGTTGAAGAACATGGTTAAATTGCCACTACTGTTGGCTTAGAGGAAACAGCTGAATCAATTCACCATCAGAGTTCATCAGAAAGACAATCTTCTCAACCGTTAGCTCTAGTTGTGATGCATCCTTCAGATCATTCAAGAACACTAAGTACATTTCAAGAGTCTTCTGAAAGCTCAAGGCAACAGGCTCTGCCGTCTAATCTTGAAGAGGTTCTTGGAAAAATAGTTGATGAAAGGGTTGGCAAAATAGTTGATGAAAAGGTTGAGAAGATGACTGAGAAGATAAAAGAGGATGTCCAACAGCAAGTTCAAACTTCAATGGCTCCAACCTCAGGTTGTGTCATATACACATCCTCAATGAGATTTCCATTAAGGAAAGTAGTCTTGACATCCATCTGCCATATCTCATAATCATGGTATGCAGCGATAGAAAGCAAGATCCGAACGGATTTAAACATTGCAACAGGCGAAAAGGTCTCGTCATAGTCTACACCATGAATTTGCTTGAAATCCTTCACGACCAATCGTGCCTTATAGGTATGCACTTTACCATCCATGTCAGTTTTCTTTTTGAAAACCCACTTGCACCTTATAGGTTTTACCCCTTCGGGTGGTTTCTCAGATTCCGGGCCAGTAATGGACTCCTGGTAAGTCACAGGCTCTTCTTGATCCATGAGTAACACATCACCTTGTGAGTCATGAAAAATCCATATCTCTCAGGTTGGTGACGTATCGTGTTAGACTTACGCTGATCTTGTGCTACTGGAGCAGGTTGTTCTTCCACGACATCTTGACAAGGATGCTTTTGTTCCTCCACAGGTATGTCACTACTTTGTGACACTTGAATTTCTCTAAGGTCCATATTCCTCCCACTGGTTCCTTTGGAGATAAACTCCTTTTCTAGGAATACACCAGTTCGCTCGACAAACACTTTGCCTTCGGAAGGATTGTCGAAATAATATCCCTTGGTTTCCTTAGGATACCCCACAAAGAAGCACTTATCGAATTTGGGATCAAGATTTTTAGAAACCTGACGTTTTACATATGACACAACCCTAAATCCTCATAAAAGACACACTGGGTATCTTACCAGTCCATATCTCATATGGTGTCTTTTCTACCATCTTGGATGGAACATGGTTAAGTGTGAAAGCTGATGTTAATAGAGCATGTCCCCAGAAGGAGTTTTGGAGATTTACATGACTCATCATAGACCGAACCATATCCAATAATGTTCGGTTCCTCCTTCCAGAAACACCATTCCATTGTGGTGTCCCTGGTGGAGTAAGTTGAGATAAAATCCCACACTCTCTTAGATGATCATCAAATTCTAGGCTTAAATATTCACCGCCTCGATTTGATCGAAGGATCTTAATACCCTTACCTAGTTGGTTTTCTACTTCATTTTTGAATTCCTTGAACTTTTCAAAAGATTATTATTTGTGTTTCCTAAGATACACAAATCCATATCTACTGAAATCATTAGTAAATGTAATGAAGTACTGAAAACCTCCTCTAGCAATTATGTTTAGTGGTTCGCATACATCACTATGTATGAGGCCCAAAAGATCACCAGTCCTTCTACCTTTTCCTGTGAATGGGGCTTTGGTCATCTTTCCCAATACACAAGACACACATGTCTCATATGATTCATAATCAAATGAGTCAAAGAATCCATCTTTATGGAGTTTAGAAATGCGTTTATCATTTATATGGCCCAAACGACAATGCCAAAGATAAGTTGGGTTTACCTCATTTAGTTTGAACCTCTTAGTATCAATGTTATAGATGGGCATCTTAAGACCAAGGACATAAAGCCCATTACTCAAATGTGCACTAGCATAGAAAATATCATCCAAATAAATAGAACAACATTTGTTCTTTATTACAAAATAAAAACCAATCTTGTCTAAACAAGAAATGGAAATGATATTCCTGCTAATTGCAGGCACAAAAATAACAGTTCTCCAACTGAATGATAAGCCCAGTGGGCAAAGTCAATACATAAGTTCCTACAACTAAAGCAGTAACTTTTGCTCCTTTGCCAACTCGTAGATCGACTTCTCCTTTCACCGATGGTCTACTCCTTTTTAGCTCCTACACATTTGTTCAAATGTGAGAACCACGTCCAGTATCTAATACCCATGATGCAGAAGCAGATAAATTGACTTCTATAATAAACATAACTGAGCTGGAAGGCCCACTTCCATTCTTCTTGCACTCTTCCAGGTATTTTGGGCAGTTCCTCTTCCAGTGTCCGGTCTTACCACAATGGAAGCACGTACCCTCCTTAGCCACTCCTCCAACAGGCTTCAAGTCAGAAGTGCTGGGTTTGAACCTGTTGTTGTCCTTGCCCTTGCCCTTCTGCTTGTTCATAGGCCTCTTGGGCTTCCAGGGCTTCTTCTTGCCTTTTCCAGGTTGGACCATCGTAATGGCCTTCCCTTTTCCCTTATTGGTGTTGGTTTCAACAGTTCTTAACATGCCCAACAACTCTGGCAGTGATTTGTCAAGATCATTCTGTTGGAACCAAAATGGTTTTGGATTTAATAATCTCTAAATTTTGATGCTAACAAAAGGATTAAATTTTCTTGGCAAAGTTTTAGTTGAGATCTAACATGTGCTTTCAGTTATGCAGGAATACTTTAATATAAGTAAACATAGGATAAGTTTTCATTGAAAAATACCCATTCACCCATGTAGATGGGCTGCTTACCTTGGTAAAGTTACTTGTTTATTTAATTTAGTAGACTCGTTTTCTTAAGTGAACGAGGATCTAAATGTTTTCTAGACAAATACCAAAATGACTTGTTAGATATAGCAAGTCCAAAGACTTGATAATAAGCACGCACATCTTGCCACGTAAGCAGACGGAAGTAATTAGTAGAAGTAAATGAACTGAAAAATAACGTAATCTAGTAGACGAGCTCTAACCGCCATGTCACCAAACGGAGATCTTTATAACTCATTGAGGAATAACAAGTCCGAAGACTTGATAGACAAGAGGATATGCCACGTTATCAGACGAGTAAAATAAAATATTGAACAGACTTAGTCTCTCATATAACTAAGTAGACAAAGTTCTTTTTAGACGAGCTCCATCTTAGAATGAATTAAATGCAATCTGAATCTCTTGAATTTATTTCAAATGATTGATATTTATTTCAATAGAATATTTGTTCTTCACATTTGTTTTATCTGCTTTAATGTTTCACCTTGTTGTAAAAGAAACATAGTACCATCAAGAAATTCAAAAAGCAGAATCGTACAATAACATACTACAAAACGATCTATACGATGACAACTTTATGACTGAAAAAACTGAATTATACACACAAGAGGAACAACAAGTTCTCAAGCTACAATACTCAGAGCAGTAAGCCTCCAATTTCATGCTACCTAGATAACCAAGAGTACTATTCTGCATTGCCACAATCAAGCTAGCAGTCACAACGGATATCATGCATTAAATGCTATCGTTAAACGGGATTATTCAAAGTAACTGTTGAAGAAATACAAGTGAAGGAGAAGGTCACTATAAATAGGAGACCTGAGATACTGAAACGAGGACTCTTGACTACACAACCTTACAAGCTCAACTTTTACTCATACTCATATTTCTTTAGAGAACAAGAGCCAGTATTTCTTAGTTTGAATATTGTGAAAATATTCATTTAATCTTAAACTGTCATATTCTCACACATAATGAGTTAAGAAGATCAAACATTATATCTCTTTGTTAGAGTTAGAGGCTGAAGAGGCTTGGTAAGAAAGAAATACTTGTAGCCTGGAGAGGTGTTGAATACTTGGCTGTAATCTATTTTGATAATAGTGAAGAAAATCCTTCAAGTAGAAAGGACTGGACGTAGCTCTTGATTGGAAGCATAAGACAGGCGACATCCAAGGAATCATCCTGATGCTTCTCATAAGCATCCTTGTCAGCCTTGGGTGCATTAGTAGCTGGTGGCACCTCTAACATAGACTCTTCAAGAACATACAACTTTTTCTCTTCCTTGAGGACAATCCTCAAGTTTCTGTACCTGTCCAGAAAGTTTGTTCAGAATATTTTGTCCTTCTCAAGGACAAATCGCAATGACAAGTTACTTGATGTGTTTGATGCCATGGTAATCTACATAAAGAAATATGCAAAATATAAGTATCATGCCATAAACATATTTAATTAGATCTTTAATTAAATACGTCTCCCACTATTTTACTCAAACCAATGACCTTCAACATTGATTCAGAAAATCCCGTTGGAAGATTTTCTAGTGGGCCAAGATCCATATTTCACCTAGCTTCAAGTCAACTTTGGTCGATCGCTTAAAGTTTGGTTATTTAGGTAGGAAACACTTTCCAATTGCATCTTATGCAACTCTTGGATAGTTGGGTGAATAACTCTTATTCTAATCCATCTCATGGACTAAAGCCCAACTCAATGCCTCTAAGCCTTTCAATCCTATTGAATATGACTTAGTAAGTTAGACCCAATAGATAGCAATTAGACATTACAATTGTCACATCACGTCTTACTAGCATAGAAAAATGTATTCCGCTTTGGCAGACCTACACTCATTTGATATTAGTCTTAACGAGTGCTATGCATTGGAGGGCTTTTAAACTTAATATTTCCTTTTAAGGGATTTTTTTAATTAAAGTGATCTCATCATTAGTTAAACTCTTTAACATGCCATACATACATACATGCATCTCATACATATATCAAAAGCAAATAAATGTGATATGGTTATGTCCCCTAATGTATTGATTCTCCCAAGCCAATGAGAGAATCTAAACTAAATCCTAGGAGCATCCAAGCTTCTCCAAGCATGATCTCCCTCCAAGTCCTTTATGACGTCGCCTTCTTGTCTCCATCATTACATTACAAATAAATTAGAAACCTCGTTTTACATATAAGGGGAGTGAGGTGAGAAGAAAAGATACAAATGGAATATAAGAGAAAGGCACGACACGTAGGTTGTATTTCAAAATATAAACCAAAAGATAAAAGGACTAAGGTCATAACCATTCACCATGCATCACCAAATAAATAATAACAACCAATAATAATGCACTATTATTATTATTATTATTATTATTATTATTATTATTATTATTATTATTATTATTATTATTATTATTATTAATTTTGTTATTAATTAGAGATTTCAAAATCTGAATTTTGAAAATATATATATAATAAATCATATTTATTATAATTGATGTTGTTATTAATTGGTGATATAAAAGATTTCAAAAATAAATTTTGAATCATAACAGACAAAATAATAATATACACTTATTACTATTAATGCTGTTATTAATTAAGAGATATCAAAATCTCCAAAAAAAAAATTGAATTTCGAAATCATGATAAAACACACATTAATAATACACTTAATTACTATTAATGTTGTAATGAATTGGGATTTTAACATTTTCAAAATTGAAATTCGAAATTGTAATTAAACACATATCAATAATACTCAATTATTATTATTAATATTGTCATTAAAAGGATGATACAAAATATCCAAATATATTTGATTTTTGAAATCATAATAATAAAACCTTTTTATTATCATTAATATCATTGTAATGCCGCATTTAATTATCACGCTATGTAGAGGTAGAACCGGGGTTCCGCTACAAATGTATATATCTTCTTGACGCCGCAGACAACGGCGGCTTCAGGTACCAACACTTGGACCTTCATAGCCGTGAGAACATGAACTCTTCATGTCTCATAAAATACTTAACGTTGCCATGATGAAACTGAAACCAATCATGTATATATCACATATATAATACAACGATTCCAGAACCAATGTATATGTTACATATATACCAAGAATCTCATTGTGACGCATATATATCATATACATACGAAAACGAAATTGCATAATCTTATTTTCCAAAAACAGAAGCATACGAATTTTTTGAAAACGATTTTCAGAAAATAAATTTGTATATAAGCATGTTATCACATATAACAGGTAAACCATACAAACAAAACCATGGTTTCGCAAGCGGCTCTGATACCACTGTTGGGAATTTGTGCATCAAACAAGCACAGCAGAATAATTCCCACCAAGAATCCTTGCGAATGGTCATGGTTCATGTTTCAAAAATTTACCTCTTGTAGCGCAGACCATTGATTTGAGTCGTTGCAAATCACGAGCATTGCACGAACCAGCAATGTCTCTACGTAGTCCACACGAGCAGATAAACACGTCACACGTATTAATCAAAGTGCGCCTCTAAACACTGCTAGGTGCGAGAAGAGACGCGGCGGTGTTTTCGTTTTCACGCAAACAATGTACTAAGTGCGGCCAGAGAGTGTAAGGTGCAGCTATGCACTCTTACTCTATCTTATATAGGTAGGTGCTCCACTTAACCCAAAAGGGTTTAACCTGACCCTCTTGGGATCAACTATCATGAGCATGGCCCAATAGTAATTTGGGTCTTACCAAATCTCTTTTAGTTCCGATTAATCTGCTCTAAGTGTGTGTGACCCTATAGGTTCCCATAACGTTGGTAATAACATTAAATCATATTTAATGTTATAAACAATAAGCGGTGTCTAGCAATACATCATTGCTACCCAAGTAAGAAAGTCAATGATTTGACGTAACCTTTCCGTGACTAATGTTCATGTGTATTATTATCCCTTTGTCCTTATATCCATATTGAACACAAGGCATAAAACGTGTCACCCTTGTATACTTCAATATTACATTCCGTGATACCCGAGTAGACTTAATATTAAATGAGGTCAATATCTCATATTGACTCATTTCAGCACGGCCACGCATTTTACAGTCTCACTCTATCAAAGGGCCCCACAGATATTACTCCTGTTATGTAGGAGGGACAAATCCCATCTAGATCACTCACATCCCTCTATATGACTCGTGGTGTACCCAATGACCCACTTTATAGTCATCCTGTTACAGATAACATTTGACGGTATTAAAGCACACAACTCCTCATGTAGGGCTCATGGTGATTTCAGGTCGAAGGATTGCATACACCATTGTCACTATGAGAACTACTTATGACACTTACATAATGTTCCATGTAGTGTTCTCATGGCGGGTCAATCCAGTACATCATTACTCTAATCTGTACCTATGTGTGTGACTTGATATCTCATATCCATGACCCGTGAGAAGTGGTCATCAATCCATATACACACATAATAGTCTCGATGTATTATTATTGTCCTTATTAATAATAATACTTGACTATGGATATTTAAGAATAAAGTTTTTGATTAATAGCGTCTCACTATCAAGTCGCATACTTGATATTCTATCAAATAGAACATTCTATTCTAAGGACTTTATTACATTTAAACAAACAACATAATAAACTGAAATGTCTCATATCATAAATAATAGCAGATACAAATGTAAGTCCAAAGGAAAAACATTGGCCTCTAGGGCTCACACCAACATATTCACCTTCGAAAGAGTTTGATATTTATAAAAGATAGTTAATTAAAATTTATAATTTGTCATTATGGTAACCCCAATTTTGGAAACCTTCGTGATTTTGAAAAACCCTTTTCTTGATTTCTTGTTATTCTGTTCTTGCCTTTATTTAATTGTTAATTCTTATTTTACCATTGCTACCATATTCCCTCGCTTAATTCAATTCTTTTTGTTTAGTTAATCGAGTTATTTAATTAATTGGTAGTTACAAACACGATCCCTTGGATTCGATCTTTTTATTACTTGGCGATAAAATTGTACATTTGCGGATTTTGCACATCAAATACTTGTACATTGCTAAGAGTATTAGTGGAAAAGCCTTCAAGTCAAAGGGATTAAGCATAGCTCTTGTTTGAAGAGTTATATCCTTGTGAGATCCTCTTTATTCTTTTCTTTGTTTAGTTTATTTGTAAGTAACTCTTGGGGATTGACATTGCGAAGTTCTTAACACTTTCTTTTGAATGGTTTTCTTCAGTTTGCCTCAAAGATCTGTTTGCGTCCAACATTTTGTGTTTTCTTTTGTTTAACTAAACCCAATTTTTTGAAAAGCTTTCAAAAAGTTAAGAAACACGACCCCCTCTTTTGTTTCACCTGTTTGTTTCATTTTTGTTTTGTCTTTAACCAAGGTATCTAAAACATGGTAGGGAAGAGAGGCAGAAGAGCGAATTGAGAGGAAATATGAAAGTGTGTATTGATGAAATGAGAGAACTAGTTTACAATGAGTATGATACTTCTTATATACTAAACATAACCAAGCTAACTAATTCTAACCAACTTATAGTTATGTCTATCAATCTACATCTGTCTCTAACAGTATCCTCGTGGCTATTATTGTGAGATTACTTACCAATACACATTGAATGTGGTGGTTTGATAAATTCATTTTCAAAGTAAAGATTTAAGGATTAAAACTCCTTATTATAAGTAAGGTTTGTCTGGAATCGTAGTCGATAATAATTATGATAAACCATTGATGGGTTTTTATGATAATTTTAAAATTAATAATAGCAATAATTATATGGAACAATAAAATTTAATTGTAATACTTCTCTTTTTAAATTTCATTATATGTTTATTTAAGTATCTAAAAATGTTAAGTTTATGAAGTAATTATTCAAATTTTAAAATGGACAAATAATAATTCAGTGATTTTATAATTGTATAAATTCAATTTTTTAAACTTATTAGGTAAATAAAAAATAAAGATTAACCTTTACACCAATATAATGATATTTAAATTTCAACATTTTTGTCAATAACTTCCGAAACATGTCAATAAGTAATCTTTGATTCAAATTTTATAATGATATTAAGGCAAATGTTAACCGGTGTCGTAAAGTACTACTCAAGAAAAATGCTAACAAATATTTTTAGGGTATTTTTTAAGAAATCTAAAAAGGAAAATTTGCATGAGAAATAGTGTATTTAACATTTAGAAGAGTGTGACACTTAGTTTTTCAATACAAAATTTCTTTTTGTGGGTTCCTTAACCAATTCCTTAGGGCACTCGTTAACAAGACCCTAATAATAATAATAATAATAATAATAATAAATAAAAGATTATTTGGTTCAATTCTCTTTCTAACTTCAAATTCTCTCCCTCCTCTCTATGCACACAGCCACGAGCCACCACTAGAAGGGGTGGTTTTGGATATTTTTTGGTCTGGAATCACCATTTTACTTTGTTTTTCTCCCCTTTTATCTAAATAAGTGGTTTTTCCAAATATATTTGGTTTTTTATTTTCGTGTTTTTCGTCGTCTGTGTGCGACGGTATTGTTGTTCGTCGTCTTGGTGAGGCGTTTGGTTTCCAGTCTTGGTGTGATGTTCATTTGGTTCAGATTGGTAGATCTGCTTCCATCCATCACATATTTGATCAAGAATTGAGTGTCAATGTTACAAATCCGGAGACATGAGTATTCCGGTGATTTTGATTTTGTCACTTTTGTAGGCTTTTTGATTTTGCTGTGTTATGCTATTAACCTGGGTGCTGTGAGTTTGTTCGCAGATTCATCCTTTTTCGATTTTTAACAATATTAAATTCGTATTATTTTCGATATATTTTACCAATTCCGAAGAAATGAATATCATTTAGATAAAAAAAAATTTTAAAAGATTATTATAGTTGCAGTGCAAAACTGACGGTAGCAAACGATGCTACGAATACGGTACAACATTTCTGCCCCCCATTTATTTTGGATTATTTTGGTCCCTATATTCCTCCCATCATTTGTTATGAGGCTAAGAATCACGGTCTTAAAACAGTCCATGCCTATGGCCACTTCAGACCTCTCCCACCAAATTTCACGGCCATTCCCCACGGGTTGGGTCAGTTTCCAGCCACCAAGTGCCACCGTTAGCATCCGGCGTCACCCTCCACCTCATCTCAAGCCATGGAGTCGCCAAAACCTGACCCTCAAAGCCGAAACCAGCAACCTTTTAAAGTGGTCCGTTCAGCTGAGCTTAGTGGAGCAGAGCCCACCGAAATCAACCTTCGATGTGCAGCAACTTGTGGGATTTCTCTATGAAGACCTTCCCCATCTATTTGATGATCAGGGAATTGATAAAACGGCCTACGATGAACGTGTCTTCTTTCGAGACCCAATCACAAAGCATGACACTTTGAGTGGTTACCTCTTCAATATTGCTCTTCTCAAGACACTCTTCAGGCCTCAGTTTCAGTTGCATTGGGTCAAACTGGTTTGTTTCCTTAATTTTACACTCTTATTTCATGGTGAATAAATCTAGAAAACACTTTTTTAAAACTCTTGTGACAGAGTAGACTTATATAATTTAGTCTAGGTTTTCATGGAGAGTGGAGTATTCACTATGGAGCATGGAGTAGGGTGGTAAAAATTTGTGTGTTCCCTAGGTAATGGATGGAGTGATATGATAATCCATACCGCTTCGTCTCATTCAAACACTCTAATTTCCATACCTTTCATTCCAAATTGGGCATTTCCTCGATAAACTCATAAACAGTAGAATATATGTTTTTATCCTTCCATTGCAATTTTTTACTAACCACTCTACTCTGTCAACTTCTTAAGAACTCTCAAATATAGTCCTCTTTTAGGGTATTATTAACCGGTATTAAAAGATGTTGGGAACTTGGGATTAAGGATTCAATAAATATAAATTTTGTATTGAAAAATTAAACAATATATTTTTTTAATATACTAAATACACAAACTTCCCATACTAAACCATCATTGATTTATTTCTAAGAGGTAAAAGACATTCTTGTCGTAATAAGCTTTTGATGAGAATCTTTGACCGGATTAGCAGGAGTTGGATCATAGAATTTGTCCATACTTTTTGAGAAGGTAATTGTTGTAGTAATTGGTTGGCAAATTGGAGCATCACTCAGGAGGTGGATTAAACTCAAGACCCCTCCTATGAGCTTGTCTCGTCTTCTCTCTAGTGATATAATTAGGGCTTCTGTACCCCGGATGCTTTCTTCTTCTTAGTTTTGTTTTGTTTTATAAGCTTTTAAGCTCCTTGTTTCCAAAAAAATTATTATTCAAATTTTAAATATCTGAACTGAACAAATAATAATTCACCAATATAATGATATTTAAATTTCAACATTTTTGTTAATAACTTTTGAAATATGTCAATAAGTAATCTTTAATTAATAATTTGTAATACAAATAATAATAATAATAATAATAATAATAATAATAACAAAAATAATAATAGCAACAATAATAACAAATTAAATTAAGAGAACATTACATAGTTGTTAAACGGATCAAATCGGCCCGTCCGATCAGTCGGATCGGGAATCAACCAATTATTTGGTCCGAATGATGCCTATAGCTGCTCAATGGAAAAACAAATGAAAAATCGTCGAACCAGGTAAAACCGATGTTAAGATGGTACAAATGAAAACAAGTGGATGAACCATCTTGCAGGAACCAGGAAGTGAGGTTCTTTATACTTATATTAATATTACTTGATATATTGTGTTAAAAATTTAAAATATATTATTGGTTAAAGTAATCTTTTGGTCTTTATACGTGACACTGATTTTCAATTTGATCCATATACGTAAAAAGTTATCAATTTGGTTCCTATACGTGTCACTGGTTTTCAATTTGGTCCTCGTTGCTAATTGGTCCCTATATAAGATGACCAAATTGCAAATTATTGTCATATGTAGGGACCAAATTGAAAATAATTGTCACATGTAGGGATCGATTTCAAATTTTTTTTGTTGAATTGGTCCCTACATGTGACAATAATTTGTAATTTGATCCTCTTATACAGGGACCAATTAGTGGTGAGAACCAAATTGAAAACCAGTAACATGTATATGGACCAAATTGACAACTTTTACCTATAGGGATCAAATTGAAATTCAGTATAATCTAGAGGGAGCAAAAGATTACTTTTCAATTATTATCGGTTAACCACACTAGATAATTGAACCTTGAGGCAGTGCGTAGGTCCAGTAAACATTGGAACATTACAGTGGCACTATGGCAATGCAAAACTCACTGTTGCAAATGATATAACATTTCTGCTCCCCATTTATATGGGTCCCTTTAGTCCTCCAATCATTTGTTATGAGGCTAAGATTCAGAGTCTCAAGCACAGTCCATGCCAATGGCCACTTCCAACCTCTCCCACCAAACTTCACGGGCATTCCCCACGGCCTGCGTCAGTTTCCAGCCACCAAGCGCCACCGTTAGCATCCAGCGTCACCCTCCACCTGCTCCTCTCAAGCCATGGAGATGCCAAAACCTGACCCTCAAAGCCGAAACCAACAATCGCTTAAAGTGGTCCATTCAGCTGAGCTTAGTGAAGCAGAGCCCTCCAAAACCAACAATCCACGTGCAGCAACTTGTAGGCTTTCTCTATGAAGACCTTCCCCATCTATTTGATGATCAGGGGATTGATAAAACGGCCTACGATGAACGTGTCTTCTATCGTGACCCAATCACAAAGCATGACACTTTGAGCGGTTACCTCTTCAATATTGCCATTCTCAACACACTCTTTAGGCCTCTGTTTCAGTTGCATTGGGTCAAACTGGTCTGTTTCCCTATTTTTACACTCTTATTTCTTGGTGAACAATTCTAGAAAGCATGTTTGCAAAATTTTGATTAACAGGTATAGATTCAGATTGAGTAACTCGTTAAATATAAACTTTATTAGTCAAAATTTTGTACATCATTTACCAAACTTTTTTTTTTACAAGAAATCGATAACCAAGTTATTCATTAAAAAATTACTCATATTATATCTATATTTATTAATTAAATTCAACACGTCATTGATCATGATTATTTTTTTTTGACAGATTATTAACTACGATTTTGAACGTCATTAATTAAGTCATTAACCAGATGTCGATTGTTGTCAATTTGTTAATGTACAAATATCATTATTGTTTTCAAAACTCCTATGACATCTACTAAAAAAATAGAGTAGACTTATATAATTTATCAGATTGGCATGAATTTATAGTGGACCGGAGGTTATAGAATAGAGTATTAAAAAAAGATATTTGTTTACCAATTTTTTTCTTTATTTTATTTTAATGAATTGTTAGTCTCATTTTATTCTCTATATTGTTTATTCAAACGGACTGATTGAATTGTTATAGACAGGATCGTATGAGATAACTACAAGATGGACCATGGTTATGAAATTCGTGCTACTTCCCTGGAAACCGGAATTGGTTTTTACTGGAACCTCCGTTATGGGCATTAATCCAGCAAATGGCAAGTTCTGTAGCCATGTGGTAGGTTCCATCTTCCAACTATAAAAATACTAGTGCTATCAACTGAAAACTAGTGGTTCGAGACTTCGAGTTGCAAGGTGTGAATGGAAAAAATAGCTATCAAAAGAGTTTTGTTTTTTTAAATGTGTCTTGCTGCATCAACTCAGATTAGTAGAGGGTTAAAGTGATTTCCAGAAACTCGGAGTCTCATAAAAAAAAGTAGTGCTATCAAGTAGTGAAATTCTTAATGGAGAGACCGAGAGGGATATTATTATTTTCATATTGGTATTTAATTTCCTGTTCCTCATTTTGCTAGGACTTTTGGGATTCAATAGAGAAAAATGACTATTTTTCTTTCGAAGGTTTGTTGGAAGTAATCAAACAGGTACCCTTCTATTTCACTCTTTATGTATGCCTTGGACATTGATTCTCTTAAAATCGTCTCACAAGCCATTCTAACTATGAAGAATTGACACTCTGCAGTTGAGGATTTATAAGACTCCAGACTTGGAATCACCCAAATATCAAATATTGAAAAGGACAGCAAATTATGAGGTCTATCTTGTCATTCATCAACATAATGTTTGCTTTGATATATTATTCATAATCATAAATCTCTGACATATTAATCTGTATCATAACAAAAATAGTTTGCCATTTCCTTTAATGATTCTTGTATCAAAAGGTAAAGTTTACCTTTTGTGACTACAGCTTTGTTAACACTGCACCACAGTACTGCACACCAAACCATTATACAAACCGAGAATGTTCACGGTTTTGTCAACCACCACCATATGAATTGAAATGGCAAAACATGAAGAATATTATATGTTTGAGAACTGGATTAATTTTTCGTAATATTTTGTCATACATTTTAATGATATAACAGGTTAGGCAGTATGATCCATTCACAGTAGTAGAAACAAATGGAGAGAAGCTATCAGGGTCTACTGGATTTAATGATGTTGCTGGGTTAGTCTTTATATATCAAATAAAGCTGTCATTAGTTCTCAGACTCTCAGATAATGCATAAATGCTAATAATTCCCCCTAAACAGATATATATTTGGAAAGAATTCCACAACAGAGAAGATACCAATGACTACTCCTGTCTTCACTGAAGCCATTGATGCTGAATTGTCCAAAGTGTCAATCCAAATAGTTCTTCCATCAGACAAAGAAAGAAGAAGGTATGTCTCGGACGGAGTCTTGCAGCAATGTCAGGTTTCAAAATTTGAGGAACTTTCATAGTAAAAGATGCATATCTTATAGCTTTGGGAGGGAGAGGTGGGAGGATGTACTGCAATGTCTATATTTGAATTTAAAGATCTGTGTTAATTTAACCTTTTGGACAGTTTACCAAATCCTAATCAAGAAACAGTCAGCTTGAGAAAGGTAGAAGGAGGCATTGCTGCAGTTGTAAAGTTTAGTGGGAAACCCACAGAGGATATTGTTCGAGAAAAGGAGAAAACCCTGCGCTCCAATATCATTAAAGATGGTCTTAAACCACAGAGTGGTTGTTTGCTTGCACGGTACAATGATCCAGGTCGAACATGGAGCTTTATAATGGTATGCTACAAAACCTGCTTGAATGCTGTCAAATGATTTCTACTAGGCATGGTGCTTGTAGTTACTACAACTAAATTCACAGTATAGATGCCTGATGTATGCTTTTGAAAAATTCTTGGTACGTGTAGATTAGATTCAAGAATAACAACAAAGAAGTCAAGAAAACTGTTGAAAGACAGATAATATTTCTGTATATTCTGACTCTATTATTGAGTATTCAAAAAATGTTGTTTACAAAATTCCAGAGGCTGTCTTTTATAATAGCCTGAGCCCTAAAACAGAAAGACTAGCTAAACAGATAAGAATAATCTGTTGAAACAGAAAAGAGGCTAACTACCCAACTGATACAAAAACTAATTACAACTAACAGAAGATTATACAAAACAAAATACAACTACATAACAGAATGGGTAGAAGCCAATTTTAATACTCCCCCTCAAGATGGAGTGTGATAAGATTGAACGCCTATCTTGCTAGCTAAGTCTCTGAACAATTCTGCTTGCTGCAGCTTAGTAGGCACATATTCTGGCTTGATGTCTCCTGACTGCATGTGTTGCCTAATAAAGTGGCAAGTCACTTCTATGTGTTTTGTCCTTTCATGATACACTGGATTTGCAGCCAAGTGTATGGCAGCCTGATTGTCACGATGCAGAGTAGTTGGCATCCTACAATTCACTTTCAGGCCCTTTAGAAGGCTATGCAACCAGAGAATCTCACTTGCAGCATGGGCCATGGCTCTATATTCAGCTTCACTGGAGGATCTAGAAACAGTAGTTTGTTTCTTGGTCTTCCAAGAGATGGGAGCAGACCCTAGTTTCATTAAGTATCCAGTAGTTGACCTCCTTGTTATGGGGCAAGAAGCCCAGTCCGAGTCACAGTAATCAATCAGTTGTAAATCATTCTCCTTAGGCAGTAGTATGCCCTGACCTGGTGTGCTTTTCAGATACCTTAGAACCCTGAGAGCTGCATTCCAATGTGTTTGTTTGGGATCCTGCATAAATTGACTTAAAGTGTGCACAGAAAAACTCAAGTCAGGTCTGGTTATGGTTAGGTAAATAAGCCTACCAACAAGTCTCCTGTACTGTGAAGGATTCTGATAAGGATCTCCTTCATCTAGAACTAGTTTTTGATTTTGTTCTAAAGGAAACAAGGCTGGCTTGCAACCAAGCATGCCATATTCATTCAATATGTCAAGAATGTACTTTCTTTGACACAAAAAGACCATTCATGTCTCTAGTTACTTCTATGCCTAGAAAGTATTTAAGAGTACCTAAGTCTTTCATGTGAAACCACTTACTCAAGTATTCCTTAAAAATGTTGCATTCAGTGTTACTGTTTCCAGCTATCACTAGGTCATCTACATAGACTAGAACAGCCAAGAAAACATTATTATGAACATATATGAATAAACTGTGATCTGCTTCAGATTCAATAAAGCCATAAGTAATGAGGGACTGAGACAGCTTGGAGTACCAATTTCTAGAGGCTTGTCTCAGTCCATAGATAGACTTTCTCAATCTGCAGACCATACGCTTTTTAGGAATAGAATAACCTTGTGGAGGTTCCATGTAAACCTCCTCATCCAATTCTCCATGAAGGAAGGCATTGCTCACATCCATTTGATGGAGCTGCCATCCTTTTGCCACAGCCACAAATAACAAGCACCTTACAGTGGTCATTTTGGCCACAGGTGCAAAAGTTTCATTAAAGTCTTCTCCCTCAATTTGGGTATAACCTTTGGCAACTAACCTAGCTTTATATTTTTCTATTTCCCCATTAGCTTTATATTTAAGCTTGTAGACCCATTTGCAGCCCACATATTTCTTATTTTTAGGAAGCTGCATAAGCTCCCATGTGTTGTTTTCTTCAAGAGCTTTAATTTCATGTTCCATGGCCTTTCTCCACTCTTCCTTTTGGACGGCTTCTATATAACTTCTAGGTTCATCTTGTTGAGCAATGGCAGCTAGGTAGCCTTTGTGTTTATCAGGGAAACTGTCATAGTCTATATATTTGGAAATGGGATATTCTATGTCAGTCTTGGATGCTGGCTGCAATGACTTGAGGGTAGGATTATTGGCAGTGTTATAACAGTAATAGTCCTTTAGATATGAAGGGGGTTGCCTTGTCCTAATTTCATTTCTTGTGGCTTGTTGGGTGGCCATTTGAGGCTCCCCCTGGTTCGGGACATCTGTTTCAGGAATCTCAAAATTCTGAATGTCCTGTTCTTGTTCAGAGTCATCTCCGTTATGCTCCCTTTCAATTATTTGGTTATGTAAGTCCTCAGTTTCATGAACCTGAGGAACTTGGAAGGTGGAAGACTTGTCTCCCTGAGAATTACCTAAGTTGTTCTCAGCATTTGGGCCAAAAGGAAAGATGTTTTCATAGAATATGACATCTCTTGATACACAAAAATCTTTAGTCTTTAAATTATAGACTTTCCAACCTTTTTGCCCTAAGGGATATCCTATAAAAACACATTTTTCAGTCCTAGCATCAAACTTATCTCTATGTTTGGAAGCATTTCTCATATAGCACAAACATCCAAAAACTCTTAGATTGTCATAAGATGGACTCTTGTTGAATAACATCTCATAAGGTGTAATGCCTTTGTTGGCCACAGTGGGAGTCCTATTTATGATGTAGGTGGCAGCTAGGATACATTCTCCCCAAAATCTTATGGGTAGGTTGCCTTGAAACCTCAAGGCTCTTGCCACATTGAGGATATGCCTGCGTTTTCTTTCCACTCTCCCATTTTGCTGAGGAGTGGCAACACAGGATGTTTCTTGAGCTATTCCTTCCTCTTGAAGGAAATTTCTAAGGGTGGAATTTAGAAATTCAGTTCCATTGTCACTTCTTAGTTTCTTAATGTTCCTATTAAGCTGTGTCCTTACCATATTGTGAAAAGACTTAAGAACATTACTAGTTTCTCCTTTATCCCTTAAACGGTAAGACTGAAAGGTTCAGTTTCTTTATTTTTACTTTGATCAAAAACAAGCCTACACTGCTTTGCCCTGTGGCATACATCACAGTATTCTATTTTATTGAAATTAAAGTTGCTACAAAGTAAAGGAGAGATACACTGCAAGGATTGGTTGGATGGGTGCCCCATTCTTGCATGCCACAAGTTAGTGAGGTCTCTTCCTGCCATTGCCAAAACTGAAGTTTCTGCATCAAACTTGACCACATAGACTCCATCTTTCAGCTCACCTAATCCAATCCTCTTCTTCGAAATTTGGCCCTGTATATCACAAACATTCTCAGTGTAAAACACTTTCAAATCACAGATCAACTTATGAATTGAAATCAAATTACAATTAAATTTGGGAACATATAAAACATTATGTAAGGTTATATTTTCATTTAGCTGAAAAGTTCCAATTCTTTCAACCAGCACAGTGTCACCAGTTGGCACTGTAATATGAAAAGGCTTGTCAATCTTCCTAACTTCCTTCAGAAGAGTAAGAAGGTAAGTCATGTGGTGTGAAGCACCACTATCAATAATAGAATTGAAAGAGTTGAGAAAATGAAACTCAGAGAGAGAGAGAGAGAAGAACTGAAAACTGAGAATTTGAAGAATGATTTTTCATTGATTGTTCATTGAGTATACAAGGTTATATATAGCAGTGTCTTATAACTGCTTTGTAACTGCTCTAACTACTTTGTAACTAACTAACCGTCCTAACCAATTCTCAACTGAATTGCTGACTCAGCAATTCAGTTTGAGTTACAAAGATATTGACTAAAGGCTAAGCTTATACTCCATCATTCCCGTGCAATCTCAAGGTGGTTGAGAGGAGCAAGAAACCACATTGAGATTGGTTCTCGGATGCTTGAACCTGGATGAAGAGAGAGGTTTGGTGAAGGAGTCAGCTAGCTAATCTGCTGCAGGCACATGATGGACTGACGGTGTATTGGACAGCACCTTTTCTCGAACAAAGTGAATGTCCAACTCGATGTGTTTGGTTCGGGCATGCAATACTGGATTATGTGCAATGGAGACTGCACTTAGGTTGTCACAAAGGAGCTGAGGAGTGAGGAAGGGCACCTTTAACTCAGTGAGCAGTGACATAATCCATAAAACTTCAGCTGTGGTGTTAGCCATACTACGGTATTCTGCTTCAGTGCTGGACCTTGCCACTAGTTGCTGCTTGCGGGAGCACCAAGAAATGAGATTGGGACCCAAGTAGATGCATGACCCAGAGGTAGATCTTCTATCATCAGGATCACTTGCCCAATCAACATCACAGTAGGCTTTGATGGGGAGAGGAGCAGTGGGAGAAGCTGGTCTGAGGAGTAAACCATGATTTTGAGATCCCTTTAGATACCTTAGTATCCTCTTTACTGCTTGCCAATGTGTTTCTAAGGGATTTGACATGAACTGACACACCTTGTTGACACTAAAGGCGATTTCTGGTCTGGTGAGAGTTGCATATTGGAGTGCTCCTACAACAGATCTGTACAGACTCGGGTCTGCCATGGTGTCAGTTCCAAACTTGCTCATTTTGCAGTTGCTGACCATGGGGGAAGAGATACCCTTTGCTTCCAGCATGTTGGCCTTGGAAAGAAGGTCCCTGACATATTTAGACTGAGTGAGAAGCAGGCTGCCATTGGGAAGGTGCTTCACTTCCACACCAAGGAAGTAGTCCAAGTTGCCAAGCTCCTTAAGAGCAAAGGTGGCATTAAGCTTCCTGATCAACTCTGAGATGAGTGAGGGTGATGAGCCAGTGAGGATGATATCATCCACATACACTAAGACATACAAACATATTGTTCCTTTGCTGTAGACAAAGAGAGATGGGTCACATTTACTGATCACAAACCCAAACTGCAGTAGGGTGCTGGTTAGCCTTTCATACCATGCCCTCGGGGACTACTTAAGGCCATAAAGAGCCTTGTGCAACTTGCACACTAGGGACCTATCTTCGGATTCAAAACCAGGTGGTTGTGTCATGTATACTTCTTTAGTCAATAAGCCATTTAAGAAGGCGTTATTGACATCAATCTGCTGTATTACCCACTTGTAGGTGAGAGCCATAGTGAGAATGACCCAAATGGTA
Source organism: Sophora flavescens (assembly GCA_030762895.1). Classification (NCBI taxonomy): domain Eukaryota; kingdom Viridiplantae; phylum Streptophyta; class Magnoliopsida; order Fabales; family Fabaceae; genus Sophora; species Sophora flavescens. Next base: position 97,927,011 of record CM061067.1, on the reverse strand, counting down.
ACTGGTTTGATAACAGGTGAGAAGGTTTCATGGTAGTCAAAACCAAGCTGTTGATGGAACCCTTTGGCAACTAATCTTGCCTTATACTTGTTAATGCTGCCATCCGGATTTTCTTTGATTCGAAAGACCCATTTGCACCCAATGGCTCTTCTGTTGGCAGGGAGAGGAACCAATGACCAAGTCTTATTTTTGAGCAGTGCAGTATGCTCATCTTTCATAGCACTAAGCCACTCAGGGCTAGATAGGGCTTGCTTTACTGAGTGGGGTTCCACATGACTGAGATAGAGCCTCGGGGGCAGGCACCCTGTTCTGGACCTAGTTAACATTGGGTGCAGGGGACCGATGGTGGTTCAGTGGACGAAGGGCTCAAGGAGGATGAGGGGGAGCTCGAGGCAAACTCCTGTAGAGAGGGAGAGTGTGAGGCAGTGCCATGCGAGGGTGATTGAGATGGAGCAGGTGTGAGATTGTGATCAGGGGACTCTGGATGATCACTGGATGTAGGAGACTGGGGAGGGAACTGAGTCAAAGGTACAGGATTCAAGAGAGGAGTTTGAAGAATGGGAATAACAGAAGGATAGGAGGACTCAGTTGACTGAGCGAGTGAGCTGGTAGTTTGGAACAATGAGGGATAGGGAAAGCGAGTTTCATGAAAGAGGACATCTTTGGACACATAGATGCGACCTGAGGAGTCAAGGCATTTGTGACCTTTATGCTGAGGAGATATTCCTAGGTAGACACATTCACTGGATCTGTATTGTAATTTGTGTTTGTTGTAGGGCCTTAAGAAGGGAAAACAGGAACAACCAAAGGTTTTTAGGACAGTGTAGTCAGGGATAGTACCATGCAAGGCATGATAAGGAGAAGTGAACTTGGAAAGAGCTGCAGTAGGTAGCCTGTTTATCAAGTAGACAGCCATAGTGAAACTGTGATCCCAATAGGACATGGGCAGAGAGGCATGAGAGAGGAGGGTGAGTCCCATCTCAACAATTTGCATGTGTTTTCTCTCAACTGTCCCATTCTGATGGGATGTATGTGGGCAAGTGAGTCTGTGAACTATGCCCAATTCGGTAAGGTGGTTGGTGAATGGTCTGAATTCACCTCCCCAATCAGATTGGAGAGCCTTAATATTTGCTGAAAACTGAGTTTTCACCAAGGCATGAAATTGTTTGAGTGCAGCAAGAGAATCAGATTTCTTTTTGAGGAAATAAATCCAAGTGTGTCTGGTATATGCATCCACAAAGGCTAGTTAGTAGGAATAGCCATTGGAGGATGTAATGGGTGCAGGACCCCATAGGTCTGAATGAATCAGTTCAAAAGGTGTAGTGTGAACAGTAAGAGATGGAGGGGCAAAAAGTCTGTGAGATTTGCCCAAACAACATGCAGGGCAGAGTTCAGTAGCTACTTTATTTGAACAAGGTATGTTACACAATTGCATAATGGTTTGTACAACCTTAGGGTGAGCATGGCCTAGCCTATTGTGCCATGTCACATATGAATCTGAAATAGTGTTTGTATACACATTAGCAGAAAAGGTAGAGTCACTGACTTTATTGGAATAACTGTATGAATTAGTAATAAGGGATGGGGAACTTAAGACTAAGGAAGAAGGTTCCTTGATAATGTTGATGTGCTTGAAACAATACAGCCCATCACTGCCTAGAGAACCTTCAAGGAGGACTTGGTTAGATCCCTGTGATTTGACAAAACACGAGTGAGGATGGAATTCAAAAAAGACATTGTTGTCTTTAGCAAATTTAGACACAGAGACTAGGTTTTTGGTAATATTAGGTACCAGTAGAAGTTTGTTTAATAATAGAGTTGTGTGTGGGTGACTAGGTGAAATGAATTTAGAGTAACCTATGGAAGAAATAGGAACACCTTGCCCGTTGCCCGTTGCCCATCAGAAGTTGGTCATGGCCTCCAAAGGTAGTGCTCTGACTCAGATTCTGAGGATCAGCAGTGATGTGATGAGAGGCTCCTGAATCTGGATACCACAACTGAGAAGCCAAGAATTCCTGAGTGGGAGCAAAATTGTTCTGAGTAGATGCATACTGAAATGACTGAGAAACCATGTTTTGAGTAGGCTGATACTGATAGGTCTTTGCAGCTATGTATGCAGAGGGCTGATTTTGTTGTATTGCCGGTGGTCTTGGAGGGAGTGATTGGGAAAGATGAGTTTGAGGCCTGGCAGTACGGTTGTATGCTGGCTGACTTGGAACAAAGTCATGCTCAAACCTGTGCCAGCAGTTGTATGCGTCGTGTCCATATTTGTGGCATAGCTGACACGTTGGCCTTTCACCACCATTATCTCGACCTCCACGACCTCGACCACGATTGCGCCCACTGCGTCCTCGACCTCGATTGGAGTTCTGATAGTTGTCATGATTCGGAGTCAACTCAGCATCCGACCGTGAATCAGGAGAAGAGGATTGATTAGTAGATTCTTTGTGAGCAATATTGAGGGAAACTGAAGAGGAAGAGAGATCTTGTTTGTACCTTTCAAATTGAGCGTCCTGAATTTGCAATAGAGCTTCAATGTCATCGACTGGAACTGGTTCAATTCGCGCGTAAATCATCATGACAAACGAGTTGAATTCCTCTGGTAATCCTTCAAGGATCGTGTCGATGTGATCCTGCTCTGTTACAGGATCCCCTATCGCCTGAAGCGAATCAACTAGGGCTCGAATGCGCATCAGGTATTCAGCAATTGAACGCGATCCTTTCTTCGTGTTCTTCAGTTCAGATCGGAACTGTCGAATTTTGGCACGAAGATGCGAATGGAAGAACTTGTGCACTTTATCCCAAACTTCCCAGGATTGCTTGCAATTGATGAATCGCGGAAGGACTGACGGTGAAATGGAGCTGAGTAGCCAAGTAAAGAGCATTTGATCTTGCACTAACTAGATCTGATACGCTTCTGATCGAAGACCTAGGGCTCGATCTTGCTCAGAGTTGAACATCGGTGGAATGCTAGGGCTTACAACATAGCGATGGAGCTTGTGCGCTATGATTACAGCCTCCACTTGTTGTTTCCACAGAAGAAAATTCTGATCATTGACTTTCACAGAAAGAGATGGATTGAAATTCATCAAGGATGAAGACGAAGCTCCAGTAGTGGTTCCTTGCGCTTGAGGTGGATCGAAGGGATTTCGGATTTCTGCCATGAATTTGATTTTGGTGCCAGAAAAGTGGCTCACGATACCATAATAGAATTGAAAGAGTTGAGAAAATGAAACTCGGAGAGAGAGAGAGAAGAACTGAAAACTGAGAATTTGAAGAATGATTGTTCATTGAGTATACAAGGTTATATATAGCAGTGTCTTATAACTGCTTTGTAACTGCTCTAACTACTTTGTAACTAACTAACCGTCCTAACCAATTCTCAACTGAATTGCTGACTCAGCAATTCAGTTTGAGTTACAGCAGTATTGACTAAAGGCTAAGCTTATACTCCAATAATCAAGGACCCAAAATTGACTTTTAAGCCTATTCACAATACCAGTCATGTTTTCATGGTTAATCAGAGTTCCATGGAAAGCATGCCCCTTGATGTTGCCATCTGGTGACTCCTTGCCTTGAACTTCATCAGTATGAGCATGATTTGCCAAATTCTATCCTGTTGCCCTATTGTTGTTCCTGAGTTCTCCTCATATCCCAATTGGCTGGATATCCAACGATCTCGAAACACTTTGCCTTGATATGGCCTATTTTCCCACAATGCTTGCATTTTGGTTTGGGGCCATCTTGATTCCTTTGCTTATTGTTCTTTGTATAGAATGCAGCAGCAGAGTCATTCTTGTTGTTCCTTTCTTTCTCAGTCACGAATCCTGATTCCTCCCTCAAGACATGGTTAAAAGCTGTGCGTAGTGTGGGTAAGGGTTCAGTGTTGAGAATGGTAGCTTTGACATGAGCATATTGCTCACTGTCTAGGCTGCCAAGAAAGAGATGCACCCGGTTTTCTTCTTCTCTCTGCATAAAAGCCTTTGCAGGTCCACATAAGCATTCGGGAAGGGTCTGGAGTTCTCTCAATTCGTCGAGATAGCCTTTGAATTGCGTGTAGAAGTCTTTGACACTCATCCCCGGTTCTTGTTGAAGCAAGCAGAGGGTCCGCCATAGCTGATGGATTCTTGGGGCATTCGTCTGAGCAAATCTTTCTTCAAGATCTTCCCAGACCTTTGCAGTAGAGGCATGAGAGATGCTAGCATGTAGCTTAGGGTCAACTGAATTCAAGATCCATGCCAAAACCATCGAATCAGCCTTATCCCAGAGATGAAAATCGGGAGCATCCATTGATGGCTTTCTGATACTCCCATCGATAAAACCTAATTTGGTTTTCGCCCTAAGCGCAGTCTTCATAGATCGGGCCCAGGTTCTGTAGTTATCGCCATTTAGGGTTGCAGCCAAGGTTGTCAAACTCGAGATCCTACATAGGATCGTTCGAAGGATGAAAGATCGTAACTCGTGGGATCGTAACACGAATCGTAAGATCCCACCAGAAAGACAAAATTATATTTAATATATATTATATATTATTCATATAACATAAATAAGAAAAAGTATCCGTAAAAGCCAAAATAACATTAATATAAAAATGTCATACATGAATCATAAGTCACAATCTTCACATATGAAAGATCAAAACATCAAACTAAAAACATCAAAACATCACAAAAACATCAAAACACCACAACACCACCAAAACACTGTACCATAAAAACAGAGACCACAACACCACAAAAACATCAAAATAAAAGAGTCCCAACTCTAATTTAGCAAATCATCCAAGCCATGGTGGTCATAATAATCATCCTCCATATGATCCATGCCATCTTCCTCTCCAACTTCATCATCAACATTAGGAATCACCAAATCATCTATAGGGGCAGCAGCCGAACCATTAGCCAAGCCTCCGTCATTTGGAGTATCCAATTCCAATTCTTCATTGTCTATTGTTAAATCTAAAATGTCAGATGAACCTTCATCATTATCCACAATCCATTCATCATCGGATGCAAGATCATCAAGGTTATATTCAATCTTCTTTCTAGGTTGCTTCTTCTCGGCCAATTTTGAATTGGCCATCACAAATACAACATCATTCATTGTCTTCTGTTTCAAACGGTTTCTTCTCTTTGTGTGGACCTAATAGATATAAACTCCATTAGTATATAGCTAGTGGTAGGCAATTTTAAAAATGAAATGTGAGAGAAATTTTACCATCTCAAAGACACTCCAGTTTTTCTCACAACCAGGTGAATTGCAAGTCAAGCTTAATACACGAATTGCAAATGTTTGGAGTTCTGGATGCTCATCCCCATATGACTCCCACCATTGTGATGGAGTTTTGGTTTTAAGAGCAGCCATGGCTATTGCACTACCAAAAAACTTTGCTCGCATCTTGAAATCTTCAAGTTGAGCATCAATCTTGGTTATCACTTCAGCATCTCCCACCATCCTTTCTAAACAATCATATAACCCACGCTTTACTTCATAGTCAGCTTTAAATTCAGGACCATAATGTAATTGGGGGTTAAGGTAACCCGCAGCATGCAAAGGTCTATGGAGTTTCTTGTCCCATCTCTCATCAATGATAGCCCATAGAGGCTTAAAACTAAATAATACAAAAATAATTGAATTAGTTTTGAAAATAAAGTTTATAATTTAAATTAAAATATATAATGTAAACTAAAGTTTATAGTTTACCTTTTCCGGACACCATTGAAGGCTTTTTGTATGCTCTCCTTAGCTTGATCCATTGCCTCATAAATAAACCCCATTGCTGGCTTCTCATCCGAATCCACCAAACGAAGCACTTTGATTAGTGGATAAGCACCTCTCAAGCAAGTCACAATGTTCTTCCAACATTCCTTATCCATAACCACTTCTTCAATATGCTTCTCATCCCTTGTCCTTGCAAACCGGCCTGATGTCCATTCATTAGAGGTAAACATTCTTATCAAGGCCCCTTTGTTGTCCATGAGACACCCCAAAGTTAGATAAGAAGTGGCAAAGCAAGTCATGGCTGGCCTCACCAAATCCTTTCCTTTGGTGAAATGTTGCAATAAAGAAATTAGAGAAGTCTTGGAGTAGATATAGGTGGTAATCTTCTTACCCTTTGAAATTGTTTCATGGTGAGCTGATATTTTTTCTCAAAATCCTCCAGCATTAGATCAATGCAATGCGCGGCGCAAGGTGTCCAATAAAGCTTATTCATCTTCTCCATCAACAACGTACCAGCAGCTTTGTAATTTGCTGCATTGTCGGTCACAATTTGGACGACATTTTCTTCACCGACTTCCTCCACAACTTCATAATTATCGAAATATTTTATGACATTTTGATACTAATCATCATAAAACCCCCCCACCCCCCCCCCCCCGGGGTTGTTTGCTACTATGCATATATACTCAGTGAAAGAATCCGTGTAATGAAGAGCTTTAACCACCACAATGAAGCAGCCGTATATTGGGAAGAAATGATTTGAAGTGAAAACGGTAATATAATCAATAATCAATTTGTGACAATTCCAAAACAAAAGTCATTGAAACTTTGAAACCTATTAAGAGTAGAGAGATACCTGTATGAAGTGGAATCTGGAACGGCAAAAATAGGGTTAAAAACTTAAAACAGCTGGGTTGGGTCTTTTTTAAGTGTTTTGGGCTGGAAAACGAAGTTGGGCCGAAACAGGTTATTAGGGAAACCGGGTCCAACACGAATAAAACGGGTCACGCCACACGGAAACGGGTCTCGCCTCAGGATCGCACAACTCGCCCGTAGCGCGATGGCCACGCGTTCCACGCGTTTCCTCGTCGCCCGATGGCCATGTTTTCTCGCGAACCCCTCACCTCATATCTCGTAGGAGCGTACGATCCCACGAGTTAGATCGCGCGCCTGACAACCTTGGTTGCAGCTACAAGAGGAATCCCTGGGTTATCTGAAGAGTTTAAGAGATAGGCAGGGTTTGGTGCGGAACTAGTGGATTTGCCTTCGCCGGAGGCATCTTCTTTCTTCTCCGGTGAAGTCTTCTTTTGCTTCTCAGGATCATCGCTCTGAGATACCATGTTGAAAGATAGATAATATTTCTGTATATTCTGACTCTATTATTGAGTATTCAAAAAATGTTGTTTACAAAATTCCAGAGGCTGTCTTTTATAATAGCCTCAGCCCTAAAACAGAAAGACTAGACAAACAGATAAGAATAATCTGTTGAAACAGAAAAGAGGCTAACTACCCAACTGATACAAAAACTAATTACAACTAACAGAAGATTATACAAAACAAAATACAACTACATAACAGAATGGGTAGAAGCCAATTTTAATAAAAACATTCTATGATAACCTTACTTTCAGAAAGGGGTGACCTTGTATTTTTCTATCTGTATAATATAAATATAATATGCAGGATTCCCCTTTGAGCTTTGATGAGCTAAAATTGCATAAGCTGCTCTTGTTTCCGTTAGTCATGCTGCAACCAGCTTTTTCTTATAAATCTGTTTACAAAATCAGAATTGGTAATTGAAGAAGACAAGCTGAAACCAGTTGGTTCTTGAGGGAAATCACTATAATATTAAGGCTTGCTATGAACATCATAATGGAATTGAAGGTCCATTATGTTTTCGTTTTTCTGCCATATGCATTATTTTTAGCCTAAATTGGTCTATTGCTAGTTTCCTCTATTTCTTTAGTTCCCTATGAATTTCATTTCTTTTCAAATGTTGTTTACCCCACTAAAGAAATGGATTTCAATCTTTTTCCTCATCACTTGTGTACTGCACCTGCATTTAAATCTTCTATCCTAATGCAACTGACAGAATATATTTTGCATAGGTCTAATTGCTACTTTTGAAATTTGTTTCCTCGGTTTCATATTTGTCATCTTAATAACTGACATTTGCTTCATTTATTTTGTGGTGTATGACATGGAAGAGGAATGAAGTTCTCATATGGCTAGATGACTTCTCGTTGGATTAGCATCTATGAAGCACGGACACCTCTTCAAAGTGCCGTGTCGCGTGTCGGACACGCCTCGGACATCGATACTTCTTGGACATGTCTATATGTATATAAGCGGTGTAAAGATGTTAAATGTTCTGGACATTAGCCGTGTCGTTCGTGTCGCGGTGTCCATGTCAGAGTCGGTGCTTCATAGATTAGCATCAATGCTGTAATCTTGGCTACTTTTTATCATCACTCCACACAGCAAATCTTTCCATCTTAGTGCCATTCTTAATGTGTTTGAATGAGTTTACTGAAGATATTATCAGAAATGCTCTTGTAGTCCAAGATGGGACGGATGTTTGGAACGAGAAATAGCCAAATAGGCATATACTACACATTAAGCAAGAAGTTAAATAGGGTCGTATGATACATGTTCATTAGTTGCTTTATCAAGTTGTAGAAGAATAGTAGATGTACAGTAAGCAGTTTCGTTTATTCTTCTGGTTTGGCCATGGTTCACATCCGAAGTTTATGTATGACATAGTTCAACGAAGGAAAAGCTTCGACATTTATGATAATTACTTTCAAATTATGACAGTTCTCTTGCTATTCAAGATATTTCACACATGGGGCAGTTGTATCAATTCTGTGCACTGATTGGGATACTTTTCACCATTTTTTCTCTTCTTTCTTTTATTAGTGGTAAAAGAAAGTTTATTAATAAATGGTTAAAACTAAAATATAAAATAAGAGACGGTGGTGATAAAATAAATTTGTGGACTAGTTGTAGAATTGACTTAACTCTTGTTAGCGTAGTATTTGCCATGCATGAAAAATACTATAATATAACAAAATATTTAAAAAATGTTATGAATATATATAATAGAAATAATGAAGTGCTAAAAAGATCATGTTTATTTTAGCTTAGCTAGCTTCTTTATGTTTATGTTATTTTGCTCAATGTCATAGTTTTTAGGTTTTTTTTGGGTATTATCACTTCATGGTATTGCATATTGTTTCGTTTTTTTTTTTACCGGATATCTCCACAGGTAAAGTTGTGAGAACAACCCTCAGATCGGGTCGTGGTATTGAATATTGTATAAACTTGTTGGCATGAATTTGTGTTAATTTTGTTTTAAAGTTTTTTATTTTTGTTTACTTTTAGCTAGTTTTATTAAAAGTGTTTAAACTTTTTTTTAAATAAAGTTTACTAAAATGGTTTTTTTTAAGGCAATAAAATTGTTTTTAAACCTACAGGGCTATCTATGACATTAATATATGGATTTTCCTTTCTCAAGGAATGGTTGTATGAATATAAAGGCTTATTGTATAATTTTACTATCTTGAACTCTATGCGGGAGCAAACTTATTTTTAAATAAAATGTCA
>CM061067.1:97301590-97317184 GCA_030762895.1 Sophora flavescens | reverse complement strand
TTGATTTTGGCCTTATTTGACAATTCTTGTGAAACCTGAAATTGTAGGTTTCTTCCTTATCTTTCTAGGGACAACAAGATCACCTAAATCTGATATCTGTAGCTCCAGTTATGCTCTGCTCAAGGCAACAAGGTAAGGATGAGTGAAAAATCCGAAAATTAACAATGTTTAGCAATTAAGCACAATAATGTAAAATCAAAAACAATGATTGTAAAAGTTGTCTAATTTCCGTCTCTCTCTGGCTTGTGCGGCTGTAAACTGCTATTTATGCTTATTAATCCTGACCTAACCTTAGACCAAATTAAGGGCCTCTGAATAAGCTTCCCAACAAGGTATCATATGCCTTAATTGTGCTTAAAATGAGTAAGTTAGGCCCATTTAAGTGAAGGAACATCATGGACTGCACACTGATCCGCGCCTGAGAACTCGAGACCAAATTTAGCCTTGATTTTTGCCTAATTTGACAATTCTAGTGAAACCTGAAATTGTAGGTCTCTTCCTTATCTTTCTAGGGACAGAAAGATCACGAAAATCCGATATCTGTAGCTTTAGTTATTCTCTGCTCAAGGCAACAAGGTCAGGAGGAGTGAAAAATCCAAAAATTAACAATGTTTAGCAATTAAGCCCAATAATGTAAAAGAAAAAACAATGATTCTAAAAGTTGTCTAATTTCCATCTCTCTCTGGCTTGTGCGGCTGTACACTGCTATTTATGCTTATTAATCATGACCTAACCCTAGACCAAATTAAGGGCCTCTGAACAAGCCTTCCAACAAGGTATCATATGCGTTAATTGGGCTTCAGATGAGTAAGTTAGGCCCATTTAGGTGAAGGAACATCATGGACTGCGCACTAATCCGCGCCAAAGAACTGGGGACCCAATTTAGCCATGATTTTGGCCTAATTTGACAATTCTTGTGAAATCTGAAATTGTAGGTCTCTTCCTTATCTTTCTAGGGACATCAAGATCACAAAAATCCAATATTTGTTTCTCTAGGATGATCTGCACAAGGTAACGTGGTCAGGATGAGTGAAAAACCAAAAATCAACAATGTTTAGCAATTAAGCCCAATAATGTAAAAGCAAAAACAATGATTGTAAAAGTTGTCTAATTTTCGTCTCTCTCTGGCTTGTGCGGCTGTAAACTGTTATTTATGCTTATTAATCCAGACCTAACCCAAGACCAAATTAAGGGCCTCTGAATAAGCTTTCAAACAAGGTATCATATGCCTTAATTGGGCTTAAGATGAGTAAGTTAGGGCCATTTAAGTAAAGGAACATCAAGCACTGTGCACTGATCCGCGCTAGAGAACTCGGGACCCAATTTAGCATTGATTTTGGCCTAATTTGACAATTCTTTTGAAACCTGAAATTGTAGGTCTCCTCCTTATCTTTCTAGGGCACTAAAATTCGATATCTGTAGCTCTAGTTATTCTCTGCGCAAGGAAACAAGGTCAGGATGACTGAAAAATCCTAAAATCAACAATGTTTAGCAATTAAGCCCAATAATGTAAAAGCAAAAACAATGATTGTAAAAGTTGTCTAATTTCCGTCTCTCTCTGGCTTGTGCGGCTGTAAACTGCTATATATGCTTATTAATCCTAACCTAACCCTAGAGCAAATTAAGGGCCTCTGAGTAAGCTTTCCAACAAGGTATCATATACCTTAATTGGGCTTAAGATGAGTAGGTTAGGCCCATTTAAGTGAAGGAACATCATGGACAGCGCACTGATCTGCGGCAGAGAACTCTGGACCCAATTTAGCCTTGATTTTGGCATAATTTGAAAATTCTTGTGAAAACCGAAATTGTAGGTCTCTTCCTTATCTTTATATGGACCGCAAGATCACCAAAATCTGATATATGTTGCTCTAGTTATGCTCTGCGCAAGGCAACATGGTCAAGATGAGTGAAAAATCCGAAAATTAATAATGTTTCGCAATTAAGCCCAATAATGTAAAAGCAAAAACAATGATTGTAAAAGTTGTCTAATTTCCGTCTCTCTCTGGCTTGTGCGGCTGTAAACCGCTATTTATCCTTATTAATCCTGACCTAACCCTCGACCAAATAAAGGGTCTCAGAATAAGCTTTCCAACAAGGTATCATATGCCTTAATTGGGCTTAAGATGAGTAAGTTAGGCCCATTTAAGTGAAGGAACATAATGGACAGTGCACTGATACGTGCCATAGAACTCGGGACCTAATTTAGCCTTGATTTTTCCATAATTTGATAATTCTCTGTCAAAACTGAAATTGTAGGTATCTTCCTTATCTTTCTAGGGACAGCAAGGTCACCAAAATCCGATAATTGTAGCTCTAGTTATGCTCTGCGCAAGGCAACAAGGTCAGGATGACTGAAAAATCCGAAAAATAACAATGTTTAGCAATTAAGCCCAATAATGTAAAAGCAAAAACAATGATTGTAAAAATTGTCTAATTTTCGTCTTTCTCTGGCTTGTGCGGCTGTAAACTTCTATTTATGTTTATTAATCCTGACCTCACCCTAGACCAAATTAAGGGCCTCTGAATAAGCTTTCCAACAAGGTATCATATGCCTTAATTGGGCTTAAGATGATTAAGTTAGGCCCATTTAACTGAAGGAACATCATGGACTGCACACTGATCCACACCAAAGAACTCGGGACCCAATTTAGCGTTGATTTTGGCCTAATTTGACAATTCTTGTAAAACCTGAAATTGTAGGTCTCTTCCTTATCTTTCTAGGGACAGCAAGATCACCAAAATCCGATATCAGTAGATCTAGTTGTGCTCTGCGCAAGGCAACAAGGTCTGGATGAGTGAAAAATCCGAAAATTAACAATGTATGACAATTAAGCCTAATTAAGCCAAATAATGTAAAAGCAAAAACAATGATTATAAAAGTTGTCTAATTTCCGTCTCTCTGGCTTGTGTGACTGTAAACTGCTATTTATGCTTATTAATCCTGACCTAACCCTAGACCAAATCAAAGGCATCTGAATAAGCTTTCCAAAAAGGTATCATATGCCTTAATTGGGCTTAAGATGTGTAAGTTAGGCCAATTTAAGTGAAGGAACATCATAGACTGCGCACTGATCCACGCCAGAGAACTTGGGACCCAATTTACCATTGATATTGGCCTAATTTGACAATTTTTGTGAAACCTGAAATTGTAGGTCTCTTCCTTATCATTCTAGGGACAACAAGTTCACCAAAATCCGATATATGTAGCCCTAGTTATGCTCTATGCAAGGCAACAAGGTCAGGATGAGTGAAAAATCCAAAAATTAACAATGTTTAGAAGTTAAGCCTAATAATGTAAAAGAAAAAACACTGATTGTAAAAGTTGTCTAATTTTCGTCTCTCTCTGGGTTGTGCGGCTGTAAACTGCTATTTTTGCTTATTAGTCATTGCCTAACCCTTGACCAAATTAAGGGCATCTGAATAAGCTTTGCAACAAGGTATAATATGCCTTAATTGGGCTTAAGATGTGTAAGTTAGACCCATTTAAGTGAAGGAACATCATGGACTGCGCACTGATTCGTGCCAGAGAACTCGGGACCCAATTTAGCCTTGATTTTGGCCTAATTTGACAAATCTTTGGAAACCTGAAATAGTTGGTCTCTTCCTTATCATTCTAAGGACAACAAGATCACCAAAATCCGATATCTGTAGCTCTAATTATGCTCCGCGAAAGGCCACAAGGTCAGGATAACTGAAAAATCCGAAAATTAACAATGTTTAGCAATGAAGCCCAATAATGTAAAAGCAAAACAATGATTGTAAAAGTTGTCTAATTTTCGTCTCTCTGTGGCTTGTGAGACTGTAAACCGCTATTTATGTTTAGTAATTCTGACCAAACTCTAGACCAAAATAAGGGCCTCTGAATAAGCTTTCCAACAAGGTATCATATGCCTTAATTGGGCATAAGATGAGTAAGTTAGGCCCATTTATGTGATGGAACATCATAGACTGCGCACTGATCTGCACCAGAGAACTCGGGACCCAATTTTGCCATGATTTTGTCCTAATTTGACAATTCTTGTGAACCTGAAATTGTAGGTATCTTCTTTATCTTTCTAGGGACTGCAGGATCACCAAAATCCGATATCTGTAGCTCAATTATGCTCTTCGCAAGGCAACAAGGTCAGGATGAGTGAAAAATCCGAAAATTAACAATGTTTAGCAGTTAAGCCCAATAATGTAAAAGGAAAAACAATGATTGTAAAAGCTGTCTAATTTCCGTCTCTCTCTGGCTTGTGCGGCTGTAAACTGTTATTTATGCTTAATAATCCTGACCTAACCATAGACCAAATTAAGGGCATCTGAATAAGCTTTCCAACATGGTATCATATGTCTTAATTGGGGTTAAGATGTGTAAGTGAGGCCCATTTAAGACAAGGAACATCAAGGACTGCGTACTGATCCGCGCTAGAGAATTTGGGACCCAATTTACCCTTGATTTTGGCCTAATTTGACAATTCTTGTAAAACATGAAATTGTAGGTCTCTTGCTTATCTTTCTAGGGACAGCAAGATCACCAAAATCGGATATCTGTAGCTCTAATTATGCTCTGCGCAAGGCTACAAGTTCAAGATAAGTGAAAAATCCGAAAATTAACAATGTTTAAAAATTAAGCCTAATAATGTAAATCCGCGCCAGAGAACTTGGGACCCAATATAGCCATGATTTTGGTCTAATTTGACAATTCTTGTGATACCTGAAATTGTAGGTCTCTTCTTTATCTTTGTAAGGACAAGAAGATCACCAAAATCGGATCTTTGTAGCTCTAGTTATGTTCTGCGCAAGGCAACAAGGCCAGTATGAGTGAAAAATCTAAAAATTAACAATGTTTAGCAATTAAGACCAATTAAGCCCAATAATGTAAAAAAAAAAACAAAGATTGTAAAAGTTGTCTAATTTGCATCTCTCTCTGGCTTGTACAGCTGTAAACTGCTATTTATGCTTATTAATCCTGACCTCACCCCAGACCAAATTAAGGGCATCTGAATAAGCTTTCCAACAAGGTATCATATGCCTTAATTGGGCTTAAGATGAGTAAGTTAGGCCCATTTAAGTGAAGGAACATCATGGGCGGCGTACTGATCCGCGCCAGAGAAACCGGGACCCAATTTAGCCTTGATTTTGTCCTAATTTGACAATTCTTGTGAAACTTGAAATTGTAGGTCTCTTCCTTATCATTCTAGGGACAACAAGATCACCAAAATTCGATATCTGTAGCTCTAGTTATGCTCTGCGCAAGGCAACATGGTCAGGATGAGTGAAAAATCTGAAAATTAACGATGTTTAGCAATTAAGCCCAATAATGTAAAAGAAAAAACAATGATCGTAAAAGTGGTCTAATTTACGTCTCTCTCTGGCTTGTGTGGTTGTAAACTGCTATTTATGCTTATTAATCTTGACCTAAACCTAGATCAAATGAAGGGCCTCTGAATAAGGTTTCCAACAATGTATCATAAGCCTTAATTGGGCTTAAGATTAGTAAGTTAGGCCCATTTAAGTGAAGGAATATCATGGACTGTGCATTGATCCGCGCCATAGAACTCGAGACCCAATTTAACCTTGATTTTGGCCTAATTTAAAAATTCTTGTGAAACCTGAAATTGTAGGTCTCTTCCTTATCTTTCTAGGGACAGCAAGATCACCAAAATCCGATATATGTAACTCTAGTTATGCTCTGCCCAAGGCAACAAGGTCAGGATGAGTGAAAAATCCAAAAATTAACAATGTTTAGCAATTCAGCCCAATAATGTAAAAGCAAAAACAATGATTGTAAAGGTTATCTAATTTTCGTGTCTCTCTAGATTGTGCGGCTGTTAACTGCTATTTATGCTTATTAATCCCGACCTAACCTTAGACCAAATTAAGAGCCTCTGAATAAGCTTCCCAACAAGGTATCATATGCCTTAATTGGGCTTAAAATGACTAAGTTAGGCCCATTTAAGTGATGGAACATCATGGACTGCGCACTGATCCTCGCCTGAGAACGCGGAACCCAATTTAGCCTTGATTTTGGCCTAATTTGACCATTCTTGTGACCTGAAATTGTAGGTCGCTTCCTTATCTTTCTAGGGATAGCAAGGTCACCAAAATCTGATATCTGTAGCTCTAGTTATGCTCTGCGCAAGGCAACAAGGTCAGGATGAGTGAAAAATCCGAAAATTAACAATGTTTAGCAATTAAGCCCAATAATGTAAAAGCAAAAACAATGATTGTAAAAGTTGTCTAATTTACGTCTCTCTCTGGATTTTGCGGCTGTAAACTGTAATTTATGCTTATTAATCCTGACCTAACCATATAAAAAATTAGGGGCCTTTGAATAAGCTTTCCAACAAGGTAACATTTGCCTTAATTGGGCTTAAGATGAGTAAGTTAGACCCATTTAAGTGAAGGAACATCATGAGCGGCGTACTGATCCGCTCCAGAGAACTCGGGACCCAATTTAGCCTTGATTTTGGCCTAATTTGACAATTCTTGTGAAACTTGAAATTGTATGACTCTTCCTTATCTTTCTATGGACATCAAGATCACCAAAATCCGATATTTGTAGCTCTAGTTATGCTCTGAGCAAGGCAGCAAGGTCAGGATGAGTGAAAAATCCAAAAATTAACAATGTTTAGCAATTAAGTCCAATAATGTAAAAGCAAAAACAATAATTGTAAAAGTTGTCTAATTTCCGTCTCTCTCTGGCTTGTGTGGTTGTAAACTGCTATTTATGCTTATTAATCTTGACCTAAACCTAGATCAAATGAAGGGCCTCTGAATAAGCTTCCCAACAAGGTATCACATGACTTAATTGGGCTTAAAATGAGTAAGTTAGACCCATTTAAGTAAAGGAACATCATGGACATCGCACTGATCCGCGCCTCAGAACTCGGGACCCAATTTAGCCTTGATTTTCGCCTAATTTGACAATTCTTGCGAAACCTGAAATTGTAGGTCGCTTCCTTATCTTTATAGGGACAACATGGTCACCAAAATCCGATATCTGTAGCTCTAGTTATGCTCTGCGCAAGGCAACAAGGTCAGGATGAGTGAAAAATATGAAAATTAACAATGTTTAGCAATTAAGCCCAATTAAGCCCAATAATGTAAAAGAAAAAACAATGATTGTAAAAGTTATCTAATTTACGTATCTCTCTGGCTTGTGCGGCTGAGAACTGCTATTTATGCTTATTAATCCTGAACTAGCGCTAGACCAAATTAAGGGCCTCTGAATAAGCTTCCCAACAAGGTATCATATGACTTAAACGGGCTTAAAATGAGTAAGTTAGGCCCATTTAAGTGCTGGAACAACATGGACTGCGCACTGATCCGAGCCAGAGAATTGGAAACCCAATTTAGCCTGGATTTTGGCCTAATTTGACAATTCTTGTGACGCCTGAAATTTTAGGTCTCTTCCTTATCTTTCTAGGGACAACAAGATCACCAAAATCCGATATCTGTAGCTCCAGTTATGCTCTGCACAAGGCAACAAGGTCAGGATGAGTGAAAAATCCGAAAATTAACAATGTTTAGCAATTAAGCCCAGTAATGTAAAAGCAAAAACAGTGATTGTAAAAGTTGTCTAATTTCAGTCTCTCTCTGGCTTGTGCGGCTGTAAACTGCTAGTTATGCTTATTAATCCTGACCTAACCTTAGACCAAATTAAGGGCCTCTGAATAAGCTTCCCAACAAGGTATCATATGCCTTAATTGGGCTTAAAACGAGTACGTTAGGCTCGTTTATGTTAAGGAATATCATGGACTGCAGATGATCCGCACCTGAGAACCCGGGTCCCAATTTAGCCTTGATTTTGGCCTATTTTGACAATTCTTGTGAAACCTGAAATTGTAGGTCTCTTCCTTATCTTTCTAGGGACAGCAAGATCCCCAAAATCGATATTTGTAGCTCTAGTTGTGCTCTGCACAAGGCAACAAGGTCAGGATAAGTGAAAAATCCGAAAATTAACAATGTTTAGCAATTAAGCCTAATTAAGCACAATAATGTAAAAGCAAAAACAATGATGGTAAAAGTTGTCTAATTCCCGTCTCCCTCTTGCTAATGCGGCTGTAAACTGCTATTTATGCTTATTAATCCTGACCTAACCCTAGACCAAATTAAGGGCCTCTAAATAAGCTTTCCAACAAGGTATCATATGCCTTAATTGGGCATAAGATGAGTAAGTTAGGCCCATTTAAGTGAGGGAACATCATGGGCGACGCACTGATCCGCGCCAAAGAACTCGGGACCCAATTTAGCCTTGATTTTAGCCTAATTTGACAATTCTTGTGACACATGAAATTGTAGGTCACTTCCATATCTTTCTAGGGACAACAAGATCACCAAAATCCGATATCCGTAGCTATAGTTATGATCTGCGCAAGGCAACAAGGTCAGGATGAGTGAAAATTCCGAAAATTAACAATGTTTAGAAATTAAGCCCAATAATGTAAAAGCAAAAACAATGATTGTAAAAGTTGTCTAATTTCCGTCTCTCTCTGTCTTGTGCGGCTGAAAACTGCTATTTATGCTTATTAATCGTGACCTAACCTTGACCAAATTAAGGGCCTCTGAATAAGCTTCCCAACAAGGTATCATATGACTTAATTGGGCTTAAAATGAGTAAGTTAGGCCCATTTAAGTAAAGGAACATCATGGACTGCGCACTGATCCGTGCATGAGAACTCGGGACCCAATTTAGCCTTGATTTTGGCCTAATTTGACAATTCTTGTGAAACCTTAAATTGTAGGTCGCATCCTTATCTTTCTAGGGACAACATGATCACCAAAATCCGATATCTATAGCTCTAGTTATGCTCTACGCAAGGTAACAAGGTCAGGATGAGTGAAAAATCTGAAAATTAACAATGTTTAGCAATTAAGCCCAATTAAGCCCAATAATGTAAAAGCAAAAACAATGATTGTAAAAGTTGTCTAATTTACGTCTCTCTCTGGCTTGTGCGGCTTTAAACTGCTATTTATGCTTATTAATCCTGAACTAGCCCTAGACCAAATTAAAGGCCTCTGAATAAGCTTCCCAACAAGGTATCATATGACTTAAATGGGCTTAAAATGAGTAAGTTAGGCCTATTTAAGGTCAGGAACAACATGAACTGCGCACTGATCCGAGCCAGAGAACTGGGGACCCAATTTAGCCAGAGATCCGATATCTGTAGCTCCAGTTATGCTCTGCACAAGAAAACAAGGTCAGGATTAGTGAAAAATCCGAAAATTAACAAAGTTTAGCAATTAAGCCCAGTAATGTAAAAGCAAAAACAATGATTGTAAAAGTTGTCTAATTTCCATCTCTCTCTGGCTTGTGCGGTGGTCGCTCTGTCACGCACGCGCCAAAAAGAACAAGCGGTTTATAAAAATGTAGTTTAGGGCGACAACTCGGATGTCGTCTCACAAGGACTCTTGACTTGCTATTTACCACAAAAATCAGTTTTTTTGGGGGGGGGGGGGGGGGGTTGGTTTGAAATTCAGATGGAAAACTATGCAATAACAGAGCAATAAAACAGGGCAGTTAAAAGATTATCAAGTAGCGAAACACGATTAATCTACTGTTCTCGAATCCCCAACTATCATCGGTTCGTGTAATTTCCAAGCCCTAAGCAGATTCTAATCCCCTTTCGGTTGTAGCAACAATTAACAACGAAATCGCTACTACGGATATATGTTCCTATTCCCGAATTAACAACCGGGGTTAAGCCCTCATGAACTAACGAACATGAACGAACACACACGAATTAACAAACGCGATTAAGTATAGGAACATAACATCACCGAAATGAATCAACACAACACTATACACTCCTGAATTAACAAACAGAAATGTATAATATGATATTAAAAAGGGAAAAGCAATTAAAATAGGAATCACAAAACCTCAAGTGTAGTGGAATTCGATTACAGTAGACTAATCTAGAAAATTAGTTCTCCATAAAGAAAACGAAACACACAGAAAAATGTAAAAACTATGGAGAAGAAAAAGTTCTTTCAATCTGCCCAGAACAACCTTTTATACTATTCAGAATTTAGCCCACTCGCGAGGCGAACCCTCATTCGCGAGGCGAAAATCATGAAGAGTCAGCAACGTTTGGTCTTCTCGCGGGGCGAAGTACTACTCGCGTGGCGAGTAATGGAACAGTCATGGCTTCTGGCCTTCAGTCTCGCGAGGCGAGACATGTATCCGCGAGGCGACACAGAACGTGTTGCATTTCTCTGGAACAGTCAGCTTTCAAGGTCGCGAGGCGAGGTGTTGTTCGCGGGGCGAACCAGAGAGGATGACATTTTTACTGTTCTGCTGGCTTTCAGGTTCGCGAGGCGAGAAAACTCTTGCCAGGCGAATACCCTGTTTCTTTATTCCCTCAACTTCTACTTAACGTAAAAACAACAAAATAGCCATAAGTGCTTTATTTGACTCAAAACTGGCTAAATTAACCTAAAACTACTTTAGAGACTCAAAACCTTGCTTGAGGACAATCTAATCTAATTTGGGTGAAAATAGGATATAATTTGCACAAAACCCTGGTCATGCTAGCCATAAAACTAGATGAGCCATAGGCTTATCAAAATACCCCAAACTTAAACTTTGCTTGTCCCCAAGCAAACTAAAACTCAAAAATCAAAAAGACTCAAGACCTGGCAAGCTTAAAAGATTCAATCAACCTTGCACAAATTCAAGCAGTTTCATCAAAACAGTTTTCTTCAATGTCCCCCCCTTTCAAGCAAAGCAATCCCCACAATCATTCATTCTAAACAATTGAGAATTTCATCATTCAAACAATCATTAATCTAAGCAGGGGATCCAAGTTACACACAAGAGGGAGATCACCAAATTCAAACAACTGCCTTCCTCACAAGGGCATTTAGTGTTCACTCAATCGCTCAGTTTGTGTCAGGCTATCAACATTGCACTCAATTTCACTTTTCAAGAACACTTCCCATAAATTTGATTTTCATCTCCAAATGATTCCCACAGAAAACATGCATACAACATCAAAAGGTCTTTTATGGATTGTAATGGGGCTTGGCTAAGGGTAGGATATACAGAGGTGCTAGGCTGAAGACCCTAGGAACTAAGAGAGCATGAGCTTTTTACACTTTGAATTTAAACTCAAGTTCCTTTTTTCATTTTTCACTTGCCTTGGGTGACTACAGCCTTTTTATTTTTTAACACTTTTTATTTTTATTGTTTTTCTCTTTTTCTTTTTCTTTTTTCTTTTTTTTTTCAATCCCAAACAACACATTACACCTTGCAGCCACCCCAAACTTAGTTTCTTGCACCCATTCTCTTTCTAAGATTCCATGCTCTCCTAATCCTAAGATCGGGTTAACATGGTTTTCCAGATTTTGAGCTCATAACATAGGGTTATCAAGAAATAATAGGCTAATCAGGCTCAATGGGGCTAACAAAGGAACATGTATTAGGAATGGTTCAATTTTAGTCTAAGTAGCTATTTACACAGAAAATGCCTAAATCATCTGAAGCAAACACATAATCATGCAAACCATAAAGAGATTCAAGCAAATTCGGGAAAGTGCAACTTGAAAGCGATTCACATAGTTAAAAACATGTTGGAGGCTCAAATCCTCACCTGGACATTTTTTCAATTTGTTTGACAGAGATTCTATCCCTAGTGTGTGCACCCCTTCACCCCAAACTTATCATAAATCATGCCATCATAACAAAATCTCAAAGTTCAGTTTTCAATCACATGGGGATCACTTTTCAAAAGACAAAAAAAATTTCAGCCTAGGAGAATCATCACATCAATCATGCAATCAATCTGTGCAAAATCATCAAAATCAATCAAGCTCACCGACCACAGAATCATACAATTTATTCAAGAGCTAAAAGAAAGACAAGACAAAACAAAACTACAACTAGTTCCCTCCCCCACACTTAAAACATACATTGTCCCCAATGAAACAACATAACTATAAAATCAGAGTGAGGGAAGGGAAAGGGTACTCCCTGATCAGGTGGCAGTGTGGGTGGGAGCTTCCGCCTGGATCCCATTGCTTGTAGCATAAAGCCAAGGAGAGGGAGTTCATTCCATGGTCCCATAACTTGCAACGGCTAGATAGGAGTGAGCACTTGACAATTATGGTGACCTTTCCCAATGCGGCGGACCCATCACTTCCTCTTTGTGCAAAGATGACCGCTTTCTCAACAAAGTCCTCCCAATAAAATTGGGGTTCAACCCCTTGAACTGGCCATGGTGCAAAATCCAGTCCTTCTGGTGGTTTCGCAGGGGGAGGTGGTAGATAGGTAGGGAGGGTCTCCGGCGCTGCTTCATCTTCTGCATGTTCCTCATTCACTGCACTTACAAATCTATCACCTGCTAAACATGCAGCAATCTCAGCACACACCACACAATGGTTAGTGTTAGTACAATTAGGACATGAAGAAATATCATCAAAGCCAGAAATAAATGGAAAATCAAGAACAAGGTCCTCATGGGTGTCATCAATAATCCCAGAAAGCAGCTCTATGTGGAAAACGGAGTGCTCTTCTAATGGTTGTTTCACAGCATCAAAGATGTTAAACTTTGCCACAATATCACCAAAGTCCATAGACATGGTCCCATCATCAACATCAATCTTAGTCTTAGCTGTCTTCATGAATGGTCTGCCCAGGATGATTGGTGTTTTACTGGAATGTGTCTCTCCTGCCATGTCCAGTATGTAGAAGTCAGCAGGGAAGATCAACTCATCAACTTGTACCAGCACATCTTCTACCATTCCCATGGGGCGGGCACTGGTCCTGTTGGCCAACTGGATAGTGATACCTGTATACTGCAAGGGACCAAGATCAAGGTTATTAAAAATAGATGTAGGCATGACATTTACAGAGGGTCCCAAATCCAACATGCAATTTTCAAATCTTCTATCCCCAATAGTGCATGGAATAGTAAATGTGCCCGGATCCTTGCACTTTTGTGGTAGTGCCTGAGTAGGGGCTAAAACAGCAACTCTTTCTGGTGCAGGCTTAGACTGGATAAGAGATGAAACATTTCTTCCCAAATCAACTCTCTCATTATTCTTCAACTTCCTCTTATTGGTGCATAGATCCTTCAGAAGTTTTGCATACTTGGGCACCTGCTTGATCACATCTAGAAGGGGAATATTCACAGCTACCTTTCTGAACACATCTAAAATCTCCCTTTCCTGGTCTTCACCACCAATCTTCTTATTTTTCTGTACTCTGTGTGGGAAGGGGATCGGTGGAATGTACACCTTCTCAGCTTCAACATCAACAGTAGGCTCAGGAGTTACCTCAACAGTGTCTTCATCTTTTCCAGAGGTGGCCTCAACAACTTTTCCAGATCTCGGAGAAATGGCACTCACATTAGGATTGGAGACATTGGGATTTATCACTGTTTGTGCAGGCAGTTGACTTGTTCTTTGAGCTTGCTGTATGTTATTTATGGAGGTGGCCAGTTGTCCAACCTGTGTCTCTAAATTTTGAATGCTGGCATCCGTCATTGCCGACGTCATCGTGTGCGTGAGGCCTGGAGCTGTCCAATTTGTGCAGTTATTTGTGAAGTCATTTGTTTGAACAGGTCCTCTAGTGAAGGTCCAGAAGGTGCAGAAGTGGTCACTTGAGGAGGATTCTGAGGTGCTGCCATTGGTTGTTGTTGGGATGAGTTCCCATACCGAAGGTTAGGATGATTTCTCCAGTTTGGATGGTACCTATTTGTGGAGAGGTCTGGAATGCTGTACCGATTCTGACTGTTTCCCTGATTATAGGGATGAACTGCATAAGCCTGAGACAGATCAGTGACGAACTCTTCCCTGGAATGGGGCATGCATCATACGGGTGCTCAGGAGAGTTGCACATGCTACACAACCTTGCAGGCTGAACCCTATCTATTGCCAATTGCCTTACAAAAGAAGTGAGCTCATCCATTCTCTTCTCAAGGGCCTGGTTGGAAGAGGGACTATGGACCTCATGCACACCTCTTGTCTCAATAGAATTTCTTCTGGTAGTAAACTGCTGGGAATTCAGTGACATATTTTCAATGAGTTGCTTGGCAGCAGCTGGAGTCTTATCAACAAGTGTTCCCCCACTAGCAGTATCCAAAATATTCCTATCCATCGGCAGTAACCCCTCATAAAAGTACTGGATAAGAAGTTGTTCAGAAATCTGATGCTGGGGGCAACTGGATACCAAATGCTTGAATCTTTCCCAATATTCAGCTAACGACTCATTTCCTTGTCTGATGCCACATATTTCCTTCCTTATTGATGCAGCTCTGGAAGCAGGAAAATATCTCTCTAAGAAAACCCTCTTCAAATCATTCCAGGTGGTGATAGAGTTTGGCTCAAGATATAACAGCCAATCCTTTGCAGCTCCCTGGAGTGAGAACGGAAAAGCTTTCAGCTTGATGCTATCCTCAGTTACTCCCTCTGATCTGGAGGTTGTGGAGCAGACAACCTGGAATTCCTTCAAGTGCTTATGTGGATCCTCACTTGCAAGACCATTAAACTTTGGCAACAAGTGAATGAAACCAGATTTTAATTCAAAAGGAGTATCAGCACCAGGATATGCAATACACAAGCCATTGTAATTTACATCAGGGGCAGCGAGCTGTCTTAATGTCCTTTGGTCACCCATATTGTCAAAAGCAGTTTTGGAATTAGAATCACTACTAGTGCTAGCCCGAATTTCTCTAAGGCGTGTGTGCAGTGTTCTTTCAATCTCAGGATCAAAATCACATAATTCAGGGCAATTAGACCTAGTAGCCAGACCAATTCAAAACAAAAACGAAAACAAAAGAAAAAGAAAAGAAAGAGAAATTTTTTTTGGAAAATAACAAATAAGAGTCCCCGGCAACGGTGCCAATTTTTGGTCGTGCTGTCGCGCACGCGCCAAAAAGAACGAGCGGTTTATAAAAATGTAGTTTAGGGCGACAACTCGGATGTCGTCTCACAAGGACTCTTGACTTGCTATTTACCACAAAAATCAGTTTTGGGGGGGGGGGGGGGTGGTGGTTTGAAATTCAGATGGAAAACTATGCAATAACAGAGCAATAAAACAGGGCAGTTAAAAGATTATCAAGTAGCAAAACACGATTAATCTACTGTTCCCGAATCCCTAACTATCATCGGTTCGTGTAATTTCCAAGCCCTAAGCAGAATCTAATCCCCTTTCGGTTGTAGCAACAATTAACAACGAAATCGCTACTACGGATATATGTTCCTATTCCCGAATTAACAACCGAGGTTAAGCCCTCATGAACTAACGAACATGAACGAACACACGCGAATTAACAAACGCGATTAAGTATAGGAACATAACATCACCGAAATGAATCAACACAACACTATACACTCCTGATTTAACAAACAGAAATGTATAATATGATATTAAAAAGGGAAAAGCAATTAAAATAGGAATCACAAAACCTCAAGTGTAACGGAATTTGATTACAGTAGACTAATCTAGAAAATTAGTTCTCCATAAAGAAAACGAAACACACAGAAAAATTTAAAAACTATGGAGAAGCAAAAGTTCTTTCAATCTGCCCAGAACAGCCTTTTATACTATTCAGAAATTTAGCCCACTCGTGAGGCGAACCCTCATTCACGAGGCGAAAATCATGA
>CM061067.1:97268620-97301090 GCA_030762895.1 Sophora flavescens | reverse complement strand
GTTGAATGATTGCGAAGGTTATAGGATGATAATGTATCTCGAGGATGATTGTATATATATATATATGTGTGTGTGATGCATGTCTGTGTGCCTTTATTGTTTACATGTTACGTACCCTTTTCCATATATGATGATAGATAGTTTCTTATCTCCCTACTTATTTTCTATGTATGTTTCTTTTATGTGACCGCTATGAGAAGGTCATGTAGAGGAGCCAGTCATTGAGGAGCTTGATGGGACCCCTTATGAGCCAGATGCTAGAGGACGAGCAGTGGACCCGAGTAGTTTAGTAGAGAGTCTATGGCCAGTGCGTCTTTTTGCTGTTTGTTGTATCTTCAGTTATTTAGTCAGTTTGTACTTTTGGGCCCTACTCTGATGTGGTACCCTATATAGTACCTTGTACCTTTATGTATGTGTATATATATATATATATATATATATATATATATATATATATATATATATATATATATATATATATATATATCTGTGTGTGTGTGTGTGCGTGCGTGTGTGTGTGTGTGATGGCTATGTTTCCGTTCTTTATGTTTAAAGTTTTAATATTTATGATTTTGTGTTTTATATGATTAATGCTAATATCACGATTAGGTTTTAGTTAAATTTAGGTTTTTCTTTAATGGGACATCGGGGTGTCTCAGTCATGAATGAAGATCTAACTTTGGTTGAAGCAGAACCAATCCCTATGGATCCTATTCATCCAGAAGATCATGTTAATCAAGGATCTGAAAACCTCCATCATGAGAACTCTGAGCATGCAGCTGGACAAGCATCTGAATCATATCCCTCTCATGTCTGTGACCCAGTAGCAATAGCATAACTCCATGGTGTTAGGCAAGATATGAAAGTGGTTGTGGATCTTCTCCACAAAATTCTTGAGAAGATGAACAGATTAAACAAGTCTTTCTATGATGATCTTTCAACAGTTTTTAATTTATATCTTTTTGGTTGCGTTGATTAAGTTTTTTGAATCTGTGATTATGTTTGAGCATTTTGGACTCATTTTAATTTGTGTGATTAAATCTGTCATGATTGAGTTATATGCATTTGCTATTTATTGATTTGATGAATCCTATGGTTAATGCTAGTATTGAATATCTCTATGTTTGATCTTTTATCTCTAACAGAAAAATAGTTTTCCAGATAGAGTACCAAAGTACTTACCTTTTTTATAATGCCAAAAGGGGGAGAAGAAGAAGAAGAAAAAGAATTATATAATTTTAAGAGAATATGATTTTAAGAGAATGGAAGAAAGTTAGAATTCTTTTAAAAGTATAGCATATGTTTGGGGGGGGGGGGGGGGGTTAAACTTTATTAAAAGATTTATATCTCTGATATGCCCTAATTAAATATGATGATATCTGATAAAAGATT
Source organism: Sophora flavescens (assembly GCA_030762895.1). Lineage (NCBI taxonomy): Eukaryota > Viridiplantae > Streptophyta > Magnoliopsida > Fabales > Fabaceae > Sophora > Sophora flavescens. Next base: position 97,299,698 of record CM061067.1, on the reverse strand, counting down.
TATATCTCCATTATGTTATGTATATCTGCTTATGTTCAATATAAAATCATATGAAATGTTGTCATCATAAAAAAGGGGGAGAATATTAAGTCACATAGCATTTGACTCTGTCGTGCGTCTGATTCATACTCTGGTTATCTTGTGTATGTTTTGATGAACCCAAACATTAAGCAAATGATTTTATATGAACTATGTGAGTATTGCTAATTATCTACTTGAGCTGTGCAGAAAAAGAACATTATCTCAGCAGGTCAATTCAACTAAAGGATACTAAAGGAACAAAGCATTGGCAGATGCGTCTGATATCAAAGCATAACAAAAAGCAATGTGTCTGAAGATTGACTCAAGATAAAACTAAGGCCAACATCATATATCATACTCCCTGTCTCCCAAGTACTAAGTTGTCAAAAGCAAGAAGGCAAAAATACTTCTCCTAATCTAGCATTTGCAAGAATGAAAGATGAAGATAGCATATCATCAACTCAATCTGTTGTTCGCAAAGACTATGTCAAAGAATTATCCACTAAAAGATTTCTTTTGCACGTGTCTACAATCGAATGAAGGAAGATCAAGAAATTGTTGAAAAGCTATACTCTGATTAAATGCTTCTCGAAGAAACATTAGATTTCAATCACAAATCTTCTCGAAGCAACATTAGATTTCGATCACTTTCACGTGAAATTCTGATTTACGAACATTCCCTTTCTCTCTCTTTCACGGGCCTTCCTTGCCCAAAGAATGTCAGTTGGTTTGTCCATGGTACCGTTCCGCTCGTCGTGACCAATAATGGTGCTTCCTCCTATGAGCTAATAGGGGTATCTTGGTCACCTCGGAAGGTCCACCTGCGACTGGAATACTCAGGGCCAGACATCGGGATACCCGCACGGCTGTCACGACACAGTGGGTTCAAATCACTGGTCTCTTATAAACCATTACAGATCGGACTACATCCCTAAGGTTCCCAGAACCGTCCTTTCCATATTCCGTACCCGCACTCGGGTACACCAACCTCGCATGACTCCCAGTCATATGGCTCGCCACTTGGCAACTCATGCAATGCAAAATCATCCTAAGTTGACACTAGTACCAAAATTAACCTTACACGTTTCACGATGCCAAAGCATCCTTAGCTCATCTCGGTATCCAAATACCGCTTTCGCAATGTTAATCCAAACAGAGTACTCTTAGGGTGTCAACTAGGGTTCTAACAACTCATCCAGACAATAATCCTCAGTCAACCAGAACACACACACACACACACACACACATATTAGGCATGTTATCATATATCACACGTCAAAGAGCAATAACAACCATAAGCAACATAAAACAGTTAACACATGCAAACTCGCATGTAAATACTTAACATTTCAATTTACCCTAACACCGATAAGCCATAGTAACTAAACTCTAATGAACAGTTTCAAAGACATTTTACCTAGGGTTTAAACACTATTGACTACTCAACCACTAGTAGGGTCTGGGGAACGCTACACATGAAATCTAACATATTGCATTAAGCTTACCTCCCCGGCATGATAGCCACTTTCTCCCCACCTTGTATACACTCTTGGCGGTGTCTCGAACTTCACGAACTCGTCCCCTCTCTTCCTTTAAGCTGCCGCCATGTGTCCCCCGAGACTCCTAACACATGGACAGTGTTCCGACACTGTCATAAACCCTAATCTTACAAATGTATTTTCAAACAACGCTAGAATCAAAGGGGCACAATGGGGTGTCTCATTTGGTGGTATCAGAGCAGTTCGATTCTAATCAGACTGTGAGGTCTAGGATATTGTTACTGGCCGTGTCTAGTTGAGTCCACATCGGATTTTAACTATGCTTAGAAGATGGGTAGTGTGTCCGAATTCGACGTGATAAATAACATTAGTGTGGCATATGGTATTTATATACTTGTTTATGTGGTATTATATGTCATACTCGATAAGAGCGAATGATTTCTTTTACGTAATCATGGCTCGTGGAAGAGGACGTCCGATTGGCAAGAATGCGTGAACTCCCGAAAGAATTGTGGGAGCTAACAATGTGGAAAATAATCATACGGAAGTGGAGGAGAGTCATTTGAGACTCAAGATACCATGAAAAACATAGTTACTTTGCTGTTATTACAAACACAAAGAGAATGCTAAGATGCTACAGATGAACAAAGAACAGCAGAACGAGAATCAAAGGAGAGTCAAGAGCTGTGAAGATACCGGAATGACTACTTTCCTGAAAGGGAAGCCACCCCAATTCCGAGGAGATTATGATCCAGAGAAGGCAGAATGGAGGATACAAGAGATCGAGAAGATATTTGATACCATGCGCTGCAGAGAGGATAGGAAAGTGACGTATGCTGTCTTCATGCTAACTGGAGGAGCAGAGTCTTGGTGGAGAGGCAAGCGAAGATTGCTGGATGCCAAAGGCAGAGTTATCAACTGGAAGCTGTTTAGTGACTTCTTATTTGAGAAGTATTTTCCGCGTCTAGTTCGACGCGAGAAAGAAAGGGAATTCATGAGTCTCAAACAAGGCAACATGACTGTTAGTGATTATGCATCACGATTTGAGGCTCTGATTAAGTATTCTGAATTTTATCAGAGATTCCCAGATGAAGATTGGCAATGTAGAAGGTTTGAGGAAGGACTCTGACATGAACTACAGAGGGCTATAGTATCTCTCGATATCCAGAGTTTTCCGGAGCTTGTGGAGAGATGCAGTGCCATAGAAAGCATAGATCTGAGGCAAGCTGCTGAGCAGAGGCAGCAGAGGAGTGGAGGTCCTATTCGACCAGGTCTCCAACGGAGAGAAGATAGGGGTTCTCAAGAGAGACAAGGACCATATGGAAGACAATTGCAGACAGTGGCACCAACACCAGTAGCTACCACACAAGTGGTTGGAACAAGCCAGCAACAACAAGGCTTAGTTTGTTTCAGATGCGGAGGACCGCACCATGTTAGGAATTGTAAGGAGGGTTCTGGTTGTTTCAACTGTGGGAAACCAGGTCATTATGCTCGTGATTGTAGATAGAAGGGTATGCCGCAACCGGTAGCTGGGAATAGGGAAGATGGAGGTTATAGAGGTGGAACCCAGGGAGGAGTTCCCACAACCGGTCAGCAGATGGTTAGACTTCAAGGTGCTGGGAGAGTGTTTACCATAAGAGGAGTTGAACGCCCTCACGCTGCAGATCTCATACACGGTATGTATGATTTTGATATAAATTGGAATAATAGAATATGTTTTAAGGATTAAGTTTTAATTATGTCCTTTAAGGATGTTAGATCAAGTTGGAAAGGTTAAGGACAATGAATAGAATATAGTGATGGATAAGTTCGAGGATAAATAGAATGATATAAGAATGAATTCTGTTATGAAGTTACCGCTGTCACCTAGGGGAAAAACAATGATGAGAAATATATTGTTGGAGCTTTATATTAATATAAGATTACAAGATGATGTCTAGTGTTGATTTAAGAAATTCCGAGGATGAAATTTTTTTCTAAGAGGGGTAGTAATGCAACACCCCGATATTCACTGTTTCAAAATAATCGAAATGCGAACGATTATTTGTATATATTTATATGAGTATTAGAAAATTATTTTAAATAAATGGAGTCCGTCACTCAATCCTACTTGAATGTAGGAAGCTACAATTAAAATTTAGGTTGAAACGACGGGCGAATCCCGGCCCGCTATTTTCACTGACAGTATATTTATACTGCTCAAAAGACCTAATTTTAATTCATGAACTAAAGACTTAAGGTTTTTATTTTATTTCCTACAACTTTGTATTTTTAGAATTATTTCAGAAAAAAATAAAATAATTTACGTTTTTCGGGCGTAATACGTAATCGGGTGAGCGGCAGAATGGATTTCGGAGTTTCCAAGAGTAGATGAAGAGTTTATATTAGGATTTTGAGATGATTCATGGGGATGAATCATACTTTTAAGTTTAGAAGGCTCTACAGGGTTAAAGTGTCAATTTTTGAATTTTACGCTTTAGTCCCTGAACTTTCTGTTAATTACACTTTGGTCCCTAAGTTAGTTTCTAAGTTTTTTTTAAGTGAATTGGGCCAGAATCCTTGCTCCCAATCTCTTATTGGATCGTGGCTATGAAGCCCAAATTTCTTGTCCATGGATTGATTCCATAAAGCCTATTTGAAACCCTACAAGTTTCCTATGTCATGCTTAAGCTTAAATCTTTTGGTGGGCCCCACAAAAATGAATCCAAGCCCAAATTTATTAGGCCCATGCGCAAGCCCATGAGGGAGAAGAGGCTGCCCTCATCATTTTTGGATTAGCCAAGATTTTTCTAGAATGCTCTACATTTTTCTACATTATTCTACAAGATTCTACTACATTCCATTATCTTCTCAAACATTCTAGCTTTTTCTTAAAATATCTCATGAAGAAAAATCAGCCAATAATGGTCAAGATAAGACCACATTTAATGTGGCAAATGGTCATCATTACAATTTATTGGCAATTTGCAAAATAGTCCTTATACTTTTGGAATCTTTGCAAAATGGTCCCTAGGAATTATTTGCACTTAAATCCTTTGAACAAGCCAAATCATCCCTACTAGATCCTTACAAGATGGAACAATCAACCTCTATAAATACCCTCACTCACATTTCATTTAGTTCCTATTGCCTTTGCTTTCAAAAACTTTTAAGTTCACAAGTCTTTAAGCATCAAATTGTGAAGCAAGTTCTTGGATTCTCACTTGTCTTTGATCTTCAAGAGGTGAATACTATTCTTCTTACTTAATCATGTCTATGTTATTTAATGAGTTTCTTGATTCAAAGTTTGTTTCATATTTGTTCATCACTTTTAAGTTTCTAGATCTAGAACTTTGAAAATTCATAACTAATTCTAGAAAAATCATTTTGACATGAAACCAATTGTTATGATCTTATAATCATCTCTATTTTCATCATATAGAAGCATATGATCATGAGAAACTTCATTCCTTGATTTATGGACTGGGCCGAACCTAGGAGGATGGGTTTGATAGGGTTTTGTTCATGTGTTGTCATGTATGATCATGTATTTCATATGACATGTATGCCTACACACTCTAATCCATGATTAGTTTATTAAAATGAAAATCCTTACCCTAAAATCTCTATGTTGGCCGAACCCTAGGTGGATGAGATTTGAGGAGTTTTGTTCAAAGTTTTCATAAATGATCTTGGTAATCAAGCTATTAGTATGTATTCTTAATAAATCCAAGTTGGTTTATCAAACTAAAAACCCTAGCCCCATGAACATGTTAAGACCGAATCTAAGTATATGAGAGTTAGGAAGTTTTGAGTTTAAAATCTAGTTGTTTAGTCACTAATCCATGATCTTGGTTGATTAAGGACCATTAATCCATGACTTAATCATGATTAGAAATTTTAAGGATTTTGAACCCTAAAAGTCAGCCCTTGGCCGAAACCCTAACCCTAAAGGTTAGAGGATTTTGTTTCAAATTTTAGTCTTGTAATAAGTAATCTATGTTAGTTAAGACTCTAGTAATCAAGATCCAAAAGATGGCATTAAGAAGATAACCCTAAACCTATTTTCTAAGTCTTGGCCGAACCTAGCCCTAAAGTGTCATAGATGGTTGTTATTTGATTAATTATAGTTATGTTGTTTGGTTCAAGATGAAACTATTAAGCTGTGGTGTGATAGCGAGGAACGTCGAGTTCGAGATTTCGGTGCTAGCTTAGGTGGGGAAAAGAATCAACCTATCGTCGGAATCGATAAGTAGTAGATTATATGATAATTGTGTAGGGCGACCTAAACCCTACTAGTAGTCGAGTAATCGACAAGACCAAAATCCCATTGGAAACCTTTTCTGTAAAACCAATGGTGATTCGGGGATTGTAGGTTTATCGACATTAAGTTAATTTTAAGTATTTGAAGATATTTGATTTTATGTTATCAAATTTACTGTGATACGCTGGTTGAGGTATTCCATTTGCATGTGACGTATTATTGCGGTGTTTGAATAATTATGATATTGAGGATGTTCAGTGTCTGTCACGGCCGTGATGGTTGTCATGGCCGTGATGGTTGTCATGGCCAGGTCGTGACAGAGTCTGACTTTGTTATTTATTTGGTTGGCCTATTTGAGTTGGTTGTGATAAATTGCCTTATATGATATTGAGATATTTGAATATTCTGTTGATTAATGTGTTATGCATGATCTGTCTGGGTTTAATATTGTGCTTATATGTTTTTTAAGTAAGGATATGTGTTGTTCGGGAGATAATTGTTTGGGTGAGAGAATAAAGGTGATTTAGAGGTGCCTAGCCTAATTAAGTGGTTTTATCTATGAGGAAAAAGGTGTTGAGATTTTGATGGAAGGTTGAGGCACTAGGTTGTTATTGATATAAGTTAGGGAGATTCATTTATAGATGTATTATTATTCACAGCCGTGTGAGTGGAACACACGAGGTCAGGATATCCTATTTTGGGATATCGGATATTGCGGGTGAGTGCCCTACGGATGTGGATACCGAGGTAGACTACCGTAATACTCTTTAGTTCTTGACGCGTTCGAATGTTCTTGGCACTGGACCGTTATGGAATGCTATTCCTTGACGAGTTCACAAGTTCTTGGAACTGGACCGTTCTGGATTGATACTCCTTGACGCGTTCGTATGTTATTGGCACTGGCCCATTTTAGACTAATACTTGTTTAGTCTTTGATGCGTTTGAAAGTTATTGGTACTAGACCATTCTGGACTACTGACTAACGTGATAGGAATAGAGATGGCCACGTCACTATAAAAGTTTAGTTATATTAGATTGGGGTAGAGGATGATACATTATTTTGAGGATGATTTGTTAGTTATGTATGTTGATTGTCTGTGAAATTTATTGTATAATTTACTATTACTCTTTTCCGCTTTTTGATGATAGAACTGTTTCTTATTCCCTATATCTTTCTGTGTGTTGTATTTTATTTCTGATGTGATCGTACGAGAAGACCCGATGGAGGAACCAATTGCTGAGGAGTTAGATGGAACTCCTTACGAACCAGATGCTGGAGGTCGAGCTGTGATTCATGGCGATTAGAGTATAGACATTATGGCCAGTGTGTCTAAAGAGTATTTATAATTCCGCTAAGTATGTCTGTAGTGAAGTTTATGCCTGTGAGGGATCCTACTAAGAAGATACCCTCAACAGTGTTTTGGTAATGTAATAAATAAACATGTGTGTATTTATGTAATATAGTTTTGGTGTGTGCATAAGTTATATAATTATTAATTAAGTTTTAATTTTTACGTATTTTCAACAGTAAGCGTGCGATAAAGTAAATAAATATTAAGGTTTTAATGTAATAATACAATGGGGCACAACGGGGTGTCTCATTGTTGATGTTGCCCGATGCGACACCCTAAAACCCGGCATCACATGGTTACCCATTGCTGAAAAGAAACTTATTTAAAATGTTGGTCGCCTTCGGAAAAATGACCTTTTATATAAGGTTACTGAAAAAGGGTACTCATTTTTTTTAAAAGCAGTTAAGAAAAGGTGATGAATACTCAGAACATGAAAATAAACATCATACATATAGATATGACTGTCCCACTTGGGATCTTAGGTTTGATTACAAAACAGGCCTTGTCGAACTGGCCAACATACATTGAAACAGCTACTGAAGAAATAGGTAAAAAGAAAACATCAAACTGGGAATAGGGAATTGGGTACAAGACTCAAAAGATGGCTCTAAAAGCCTAGGGACTAACGGGACAACTCCAAAAGCCAACAAACGATCTACCAATGCCTCCTGCATGCAGAGTGACCACAGACGCTACCCTCAGACGAGATATCAGTTGTCGGATCAATAACGTCACCGCCATCATCGATAGGGACGTCGTCATCGTCGGGATCCTGTGGATGCTACTCTGGCTCCTCCTCCTCCTCGACCTCTATGAAATCAAGAGGCTCTTCCTCGGGATCCTCTTCGAGATCCTCCTCCACTGGATCCCCCGCAAGCGGTTCCACTGGATCAAAGTGCTCATGAACGAGTCCGGTGACTTGTAGCGTATGGAGGTAGTACCATGGAGGTGGAAGCGTCACAGTCCTCGTCTCGACGATATGAATCCTTCGTATGGGCACTCCGTTAGCATTCATTTCAGTGGTCGTGACTGGTCCCCGAAATATCGCGGTCGTCGCACCCTCGTGTATAGTCCAATTCCTTGCCGACCCAGCGTGATCAAATACCTCGCTCCTCGAGCTCGTCTGTGCCAAGGGAACGTTCAGATCCATCTAAGAGCATGCGCATACCAGATACAAGAAGAAAAGAACAGAACATACAGTTGTGCAAGAGTGAGATACCGTCATAAGATATATCCCACAACAACCATATACATGATACATACATCACATAATCATACAAGCGGTAAATCATGCATATACATAACATAACAGTGTTATATCAAAGGGTCTCAAATCCACACAAATAATCTTTGAAAATATGCATGGCACTTCAATATCGTGCTCTAACTTAATCTCATGAGATAACAACACCGTTTTTCACTTGGAGAAGAATTAGAGTTGGTCAATCTCTAGCCCACCGGCAATTGCCTCCATACCCTCATGCATTTAAGGTCTCAGGATGAGCAACGTCACATGTGCCTTTGAACTCGGTTACATGGACAGACTCCCAGATACCATCTTGTATCTGATATATAAGAAAGCACGTCTGCCTGGGGAAATGCATATGAGAAAATGTTTTATTTAAAAGGTTTTCTATGTGTTCATTCTTTTTCGCTCTCGCAGCTCGAAGATAACGACTTAATCATCATTTCCCCATCACTTGAAAACTTAAAAGCATAGGACACACAGTCCGAATGCTCAATCACAATGTCCGAGACCGGTGCCCCAGTCAAGGGTTGTGGTCGTAGAAAACAACATTCACCTTTAACAATGTTCATCACAAAGTGGTTAGGACACACAGTCCACAACAACGTGATTAGGACACACATCCACAACAATCTGATTAGGACACACAGTCCACAACAACGAAATCAGAACGCACTATCCTCGATTTCGAGAATTGGACTCTCAGTCTAGAACATCATGAATAGGACACATGGCCCCAAATTAACATTGATCCAACATCACGTGCGTATAACTGAATACTAGAGGCGACGTCTCGCGTACTAGATTCTCTTTCTTAAGTACTTATTTTTCGTTCAGTGAAAATCAAATTCAAAACCTAATCCTCGATAACCTATCCAGGCTATCGGAAAGTTTCTAAAACATTTAGGAGAAAACATTTTCTTTGAAAATCTTTTGTAAAGCATCTTTGAAATACTTTTATCTTTGAAAATCCCCAATAGGATATTGCCAAATAATCTTGAAAGTTTTCACTTGAAAACACATAGTTCGAAAAGGATTTTTCTCTTGTATAACAATAGTTCACCAAAACCATTTCAACATTTAAAACAAGTACTTTAAGTTAATGAGCTTTTGGAAAAGAACACCAATCCCTTCATCTTCAAAGCTTATTAAGGTTTTTAATCCTTATAACAGTTGAGCACAGACACAAGTCTGGCTTAGCAAACTTTCAATCAACAGCAGTATATATTCTCAGTTCAATGCTAATATCACAGTTGAAAGTAGTTCATCACGGATATGCATTATAACATTTAGAACAAGCACAGTTCAACATCAGATAATAACATAACAGTTCAAGTACATTAGATAACCAAATAAGCTCAATCAACATATAAATATCCATTTAAACACATACACACATGCATACAGTTATTGAATATCTTTAGGAAATCCCCTCTTACCTCACGTCAGAGTTAAGAGTTTTTTATTTGAAAAAGAAGGTTCACGAACGTCCTCGCTTCTCCGGCGATGGAAGTCTGAGGTTACCAACATAAAATCATGAGTTAGAAATCACCCGAGAACACTAACCACGAGGTATAGGTTCGGTTCATACAATAAACTAGGATTAGGGGTTTCCGAAATTTATGCGACTCTTGGATTTATGATCCTTAAGTGATAGAAGTTCATTAACAACAATAGTTTAACAAAGTTGAATTAAAAATCCCACTAAGTACATGACTTAGGGTTTCGGTCAAGCATAGATAAATAGGATAGGAATTTCTAAACTTTCCAATCTCTTTAGGTTAGCATCTATACATAGTAAGGAGCTTGAAACCATGATCATTTTGGAAAATGGAAAAATCAAATGTCTTAGACCATGAACTCTTAGGTTCGGCCTTAACAAGTTTGTGAGGTTAGAGATCTTTAAATCATCCAATCTTTTGGACATAGCATCCTTTAACATAAAGGAGCTTTAATCCATAATCATCTTGGAAAACAAAATAAAATAATACATCCTAGGTCAAATGTTACATTCGGCCATCATAGGAAAATAAAGCAAGAAAATATTTTAAACTTTCCAATCACTTAGACATAGCATCCTTTAACATAAGGAGCTTTTTAGTCCATGATCACTTTGGAAACAAAACTCAACATCTTTTCCATAACTATTGAAGGTTTCGGCCTTTTCAAGAAATAGGGGTTAGAAATCTTCAAACTTTCCAATCTCTTGGACCTAGAATCCTCCTATATCAAGGAGTCTTAATCCATGATCATTTTGGAAATTAAAACTTAAACAACAAAGCCTTAAAACTCATTGGTTTTGGTCTTTACATAAAAATATAGTAAAAATCTTTAAACTTTCCAATCACTTAGACATAGCATCCTTTAACATAAAGGAGCCTTGGTCCGTGATCATTTTGGAAAACAAATCTTTAAAATTCCAATCACTTAGACATAGCATCCTTTAACATAAAGGAGCCTTGGTCCATGATCATATTGGAAATGAAACTCAAATACAAACTCATACTTGTAAAAGTTGAGACAAGATCCATCTAAACCGTATACATGGTTTCGACCTTCTTAGAAAGAAGAGGTTAGGAAACTTTGATTTACACAAACTTTTAGTATGTGATAGTATGAGTAAATACAAGAATATATAAAGTGGTTTAACTCAAAAGGAGTTTTCTACCATTTTTGAGAGGTTTTAGAAGTTAAAAGCACATCAAAAGCATATGAAGAAAACTTTGAAACAAAAGATGAAACTTTGAAAAAGAGAACTACATAGAAGTATTACCCTTAACAAGATGAACAACTTTGATGAAGAACTTTAAGAGAAAAACTTGATAAAAATGTAAACTTTGTAAGAGAGAAGAAGAAGGTAGTAAAGTGAAAATGTGAGAAAATGGAGGAAAGTGTTGAATGGTGGAAATGAAGGGTATTTTTAGAGAATGAGGGAGAGTGGCACGGTTTTGGAGAGGAAGAAGAAGAAAGAAGATGGATTGCTTGTAGAGAGGATAAGGAGTTAAGGTGATGTGAAGTTATTGGAAAGAGAAAGATGAAAAAGTGAGATTTTGAAATAAAGTCAAGATTCACTTTTTGAGTTGTGTCATAGCCTTCACATCAAGTCACTCCATGTCACTTCATCCTCTTGATGCTCTGCTCCATTGCGTATCAGATGACTTCCCTGATCGTATTTCCCGACGATTTCGCCTGGGAAATCCCTAAGATTTGGCCCCGAACAAGATTTTTCGAAAAACTCCAAACCCACACAAAACATTATAAAAACACTAACTGTCTCGTTCACGAATTAAAATTTTGTCTCTAGCTCAGTAAACTTGTACTGGCAGTGAGAACCCAAACCGATTTTAAATGCAATTTTTCGACCGAAAATTTTACTGTGACTTCATACGGTAAAACAACACAAGAAAATGATTTTATTTTAAATAAAATCATCCTCTGGATTTTATCAAAAATAAATACCTTAAAGCATGTATTTACTGATAAAGAAGCATACAAAAAACTGGGTGTTACAACTCTACCCCTCTAAAAAGAATTTCGTCCTCGAAATTACGTACCTTGAAATAACTCAGGGTACTGCAACTTCATCTTGTCCTCAGCTTCCCACGTTGCTTCTCCGGTTGTCTAATTCCAGATGACTTTGACCAAAGGAATTTGCTTATCTCTGAGCTGCTTTGTCATCCTATCCGCGATTCGTGCCGGCGAAGTCATAAAGGACATGTTCTCTTTTAATTGTACTTTATCAGGCTTTATGATATGTGATGGATCGGGAATGTATTTTCTCAACTGAGAGACATGAAAAACATCATGGATATTGGAAAGAAAGGGTGGTAAAGATATTTTATAAGCTACTGGACCTACACGACGAAGAATTTGGTAGGGTTCAATGAACTTGGGTGTAAGCTTTCGGACTTTAGTACTCGCCAATCCCGATCGTTGGCGTGACTCTCAAGAATACATGTTCGCCTTCCTCAAACTCTAGAGGTCGTTGTCTCTTGTCCGCGTAGCTCTTCATCGGCTCACGAGTAGTCCTTATTTTCTCCTGGATCATCTTCACCTTTTCTCGTCGTTTGTTGCACGAAGTCCGGACCCAACAAAGAAACTCTCACCATCCTGGTACCAACACAAAGGCGTCCGACATCGTCGACCATACAGGGCTTCATAAGGTGCCATTCCAATGCTTGAATGGAAACTATTATTGTAGGTGAATTCTATCAACGGTAGGGACTCGTCCCAACCCCCGACATCCTCCAAAACACAAGCTCTCAGCAAGTCCTCTAGTGACTGGATTATCCTTTCCGTTTGTCCATCCGTCTGCGGATTATATGCGGAACTCAATCTGAGTTTCGTTCCAAGCGATTTTTACAAACACTGCCAAAACCTCGATGTAAATTATGGGTCTCGGTCCGAAACAATGCATGAAGGTACACCATGCAGTCTAACAATCTCTCTGATGTACAGTTGGGTTAACTTCTCCATAGAGTATCTCATATTGATTGGCAAAAAGTGAGCTAACTTAGTCAGTCGGTCTACTATTACCCATATATCCTCATTCCCCTTCTTAGTCCTTGGTAAACTGGTCACGAAATCCATTGAGATTCCATCCCATTTCCATTCTGGAATATCTAAAGACTGTAACATTCCTGTTGGTCTCTAGTGTTCCACTTTGGCTTTCTGACATACCAAACAAGAAGCGACATATTCCATTACATCTCTCTTCATCCCATACCACCAATACAACTTCTTAAGATCTTGATACATCTTTGTGGCCCCTGGGTTCATACTCAACCTGCTCTTATGAGCCTCTTCTAAAATCAGCTTCCTCAGCTCAGCATCATCAGGTATACAGATTCTCTCGCCAAACCTCAAGATTCCATATGTTCCTTTTCTAAATTCTGATAGAGCTCCTTGACGTACTAAGTCTCTTTCTGTCTGTAGATACTGATCAGTCTCTTCCTTCTCCTTTATCTGCTCCATTAATCCATTTGACATGGTGGTCCTGTTCAGACACAGTTTTCCTTGTGTACTCTCAACTAACAAACTTAGATCTCGGAATTGTTCCAGCAATTCCTGCTCTTTAACCATCATCACTGATGTGTGAATTGTCTTCCTGCTCAAGGCATCGGCCACTACATTCTCCTTTCGAGGGTGATACTGTAGTTGAAAGTCATAATCCTTCAGGAATTCTAACCAACGTCTCTGACGCATATTCAACTCCTTCTGATTAAACAGGTACTTTAAGCTCTTATGGTCACTGAAAACATTAAAAGTAGCCCCGTACAAGTAATGTCTCCAAATTTTAAAGCAAAGACCATAGCAGTCAGTTCTAAATCGTGCGTCGAATAGTTCCTCTCATGAATCTTCAACTGCCTCGAAGCATAAGCTACAACTTTCTAACTTTGCATCAGCACACAGCCCAAACCTTGATGCGAAGCATCACAGTAAACCTCAAAAGATTCCTGGGGATCAGGTAGGATCAATACAAGTGAGGTTGTCAACCTCATTTTCAGCTCTTGGAAGCTTCTCTCACAGGCTTCTGTCCACACGAATGCTTGGTCCTTACGCGTAAACTAGGTGAGAGGTCCTACAATCTTGGAAAATCATTCAATGAACCTCCGGTAGTAGCCAGCCAAATCCACAAAACTACGGATTTCTGTTGCTGTTGTCGGCCTTTCCGATTCCAAAACAGCCTCGACCTTCATCGGATCCAGAGCGATTCCTTCGCGGGATATTACGTGCCCCAAGAATTGAACTTGATCCAACTAAAATTCACACTTCTCTGGTTTCGAATAGAGCTATTTCTCTCTCAGGATCTGAAGAACAATGCTAAGATGTTCAGCATGAGTCTCCTTGTTCGGAGAATATATCAGAATGTCATCAATGAAGATGACTATGAACTGATCCAAAAAGGGATGAAAGATCCTATTCATATAGTCCATGAATATAGCAGGTGCATTCGTCACTCCAAACGGTATCGCAAAATACTCATAATGCCCATAGCGTGTTCGAAATGCTGTCTTAGGAACATCTTCTGCTTTTACTCGTATCTGGTGGTATCCTGACCGCGGATCTATCTTTGAAAACACTGTCGCGCCACGTATCTGATCATAAGATCATATATCCTTGGAAGAGGATATCTATTTTTAATCGTGACCTTGTTTATTTGACGAAAGCCCACACACAGCCTAGCAGTTCCATCTTTCTTCTTTACTAGCAGGACTGGAGCTCCCCAAGGTGACACACTAGGTCGTATAAACTCTTTTCTCATCAGCTCCTCAAGTTGGACCTTCAAGGTTTCTAACTCTGATGGCGACATGTGATATGGTGCCATGGATATTGGTCCAGTTCCTGGAGTCAGATCAATCGCGAACTCGATCTCCCGAACAGGTGGCAATCCAGGTACATCCTCAGGGAAAGCCTCCGGAAACTCTCAAACGATAGGTACGGATTCCAAGTCAAACTCGCTCTCGACGTCCAAGGAAAACAGTAGCATGTAACCTTGAGCTCCTTCTTTCAAAGAAGCTCTTATCTGACTAGCAGATAAAAATCCAGAAATCTCCTCCATAAAGATTAAGGTTTTCTGAGCACAATCTATTAGGATATGGTTGAAAGATAACCAATCCATGCCTAAGATTACATCTAACTGTACTAAAGGCAAACAGATCAAGTCTACAAGGAAATGTCTATTCTGAACGATGATAGGATAGTTTAAGCAAACAGAATTAACAGTCACGGGTTCAACAGTTGGGGTAGAAACAATCAGATTATATGGCAATTAAGAAACAGGCAAGTCTAGAATTTTCACACGATCCATCGAAATAAAAGAATGAGTTGCGCCTGAATCGAAAAGTACAGACAGGAGATTACCAGCAATGTCGCACTTACCTTGCACAAGATCATCGGAGTTCGATGCCTCAAAGACCACTCATGGTATACACTCTTCCCTTAACGGTTGGCTTGTTTACTCCGGCATGGTTGATGAATGCTCCCTCTTCGGTGCAAGGCACTCCTTTGCCAAGTGTCCCACACGGTCACAATTGTTCCAGTTGTAATCCTTCTTCGGGCAAGCATTGACCAGGTGGCTCGGATCTCCACACCTTAAACATCTCCTTTCTTGGCCTTGATCGTTGTTTCTATGGCCTCCACTTCCGTCCCCAAACACTGGGACGAGCTTGTTGTTTGGTTTGTAGCTAGATGCTTGGTGATACAGCTTCCTCTCGGTTCCCCTTCCATTTTGAATTCTGGCCTTGATTTCGGCTCTTAGGACGAACAGGTCCTCCCTGGCTTCCCTTGTTATCCCTTCCTCTACGCATCATCTCAATTTTCCCAAGACTTCTCCACTAGTTCTTGGAAGTTCTTGATCTCCAACGGCAACACCGATTCTTTAATCTCGAGCGCAGACCAGCTTCAAACTGCTCACACTTCCATTCCTCACTAGGATTGTCTTGAAAGAAACGGAAATACTTGGCAAGGGATTCAAACATCGCCGCATACTCCCAACTGTCACAGTCCCCGACTTAGCCTCATGAACTCTTTCTCCTTCTCTTTCCGGGCACTCTGAGGAAAGTATTTGTCTAGAAACTTGCCACGAAATACTCCCCAGGTGATCGTCTGGTGTTCAGCCTCCAACAACTGCCTGGTACCCTTCCACCAGTCCTCAGCATCTCCCACTAGCCGAACGCGAATAGGTACCTTAGATTCCTCTAGAGTGTGTACTGGATCGAAGATCTTCTATCTCTTGAATCCAAAGATCGGCTTTTATTGGATCCACGTCTCCATCAAACTGCGATGGATTCTGATGTCGGAAAGCATCCAGATGCCTTCCCTCTGGAGCTTGTTCTGCCCTCTGTTGCTCCTGTTGGTTCTGGGCAGCAGCATTAGCCGTCTAAAGAGCTATGGCAGCAGCCACGACGTCGGCCAGTGCTTGGGCAGCAAAATCCATTCCTCCGTAGCCTCGTCCACGTCCACGAGCACCTCTCTCGGTTCATACTAACCTATACCACACAATTAGTCGATAACGGACATGGAAAGGGATGTGAACCATGGGTTATCACACATTACCTCAAAGAAGTAATTCAAACAACATCCAGAGCAGTAAACACAACTTCAACACAATGGACCTAAACCCAAACATTCCCGAAAGACTCGACTAGCTCGATACCAACTAATGCGACACCCTAAAACCCGACATCACATGGTTACTCATTGCGAAAAGAAACTTATTTAAACGAAGGTCGCTTTGGAAAAATGACCTTTTATATAAGGTTATCGAAAAAGGGTACTCATTTTTTAAAGCAGTTAAGAAAATGTGATGAATACTCGGAACATGAAAATAAACATCATACATATAGATACGATTGTCCCACTTGGGATCTTAGGTTTGATTACAAAACAGTGCCTTGTCGAACTGGCCAACATACATCGAAAACAGCTCTAAGAAATAGGTAAAAATAAAACATCAAACGGGAATAGGGAATTGGGTACAAGACTCAAAATATGGCTCTAAAAGCCTAGGGACTATCGAGACAACTCCAAAAGCCGACAAACGATCTACCAATGCCTAGGGACTCTCGCGTACTAGATTCTCTTTCTTAAGTACTTATTTTTCGTTCACTGAAAATCAAATTCAAAATCGAATCCTCGATAACCTATCCAGGCTATCGGAAAGTTTCTAAAACATTTAGGAGAAAACATTTTCTTTGAAAATCTTTTGTAAAGCATCTTTGAAATACTTTTATCTTTGAAAATCCCCAATAGGATATTGCCAAATAATCTTGAAAGTTTTCACTTGAAGACACATAGTTCAAAAAGGATTTTTCTCTTGTATAACAATAGTTCACCAAAACCATTTCAACATTTAAAACAAGTACTTTAAGTTAATGAGCTTTTGGAAAAGAACACCAATCCCTTCATCTCCAAAGCTTATTACGGTTTTTAATCCTTATAACAGTTGAGCACAGACACAAGTCTGGCTTAGAAAACTTTCAATCAGTAGTAGTATATATTCTTAGTTCAATGCTAATATCACAGTTGAAAGCAGTGCATCACGAATATGCATTATCACATTTAGAACAAGCACATTTCAACATCAGATAATAGCATAACAGTTCAAGTACATTAGATAACCAAGTAAGCTCAATCAACATATAAATATCCTGTTAAACACATACACACATGCATACAGTTATTGAATATCTTTAGGAAATCCCCTCTTACCTCACGTCAGAGTTAATAGTTTTTTATTTGAAAAGGAAGGTTCACAAACGTCCTCACTTCTCCGGCGATGGAAGTCTAAGGTTACCAACATAAAATCATGAGTTAAAAATCACCCAAGAACACTAACCACGAGGTATAGGTTCGGTTCATACAATAAACTAGGATTAGGGGTTTCCAAAATTTATGCGGCTCTTGGATTTATGATCCTTAAGTGCTAGAAGTTCATTAACAACAATAGTTTAACAAAGTTGAATTAAAAATCCCACTAAGTACATGACTTAGGGTTTCGACCAAGCATAGATAAATAGGATAGGAATTTCTAAACTTTCCAATCTCTTTAGGTTAGCATCTATACATAGTAAGGAGCTTGAAACCATGATCATTTTGGAAAATGGAAAAATCAAATGTCTTAGACCATGAACTCTTAGGTTCGGCCTTAACAAGTTTGTGAGGTTAGAGATCTTTAAATCATCCAATCTTTTGGACATAGCATCCTTTAACATAAAGGATCTTTAATCGATAATCATCTTGGAAAACAAAATAAAATAACACATCCTAAGTCAAATGTTACATTCGGCCATCATAGGAAAATAAAGCAAGAAAATATTTTAAACTTTCCAATCAGTTAGACATAGCATCCTTTAACATAAGGAGCTTTTTAGTCCATGATCACTTTGGAAACAAAACTCAATGGCCTTTTCAAGAAATATGGGTTAGAAATCTTCAAACTTTCCAATCTCTTGGACCTAGAATCCTCCTATATCAAGGAGTCTTAATCCATGATCATTTTGGAAATTTAAACTTAAACAACATAGCCTTAAAACTCATTGGTTTTGGTCTTTACATAAAAATAGAGTAAAAATCTTTAAACTTTCCAATCACTTAGACATAGCATCCTTTAAAATAAAGGAGCCTTGGTCCATGATCATTTTGGAAAACAAATCTTTAAACTTTCCAATCACTTAGACATGGCATCTTTTAACATAAAGGAGCCTTGGTCCTTGATCATCTTGGAAATGAAACTCAAATACAAACTCATACTTGTAAAAGTTGAAACAAGATCCATCTAAACCATATACATGGTTTCGGCCTCCTTAGAAAGAAGAGGTTAGGAAACTTTGTTTTACACAACCTTTTAGTATGGATAGTATGAGTAAATACAAGAATATAGAAAGTGGTTTGAAATCAAAAGGAGTTTTCTACCATTTTTGAGAGGTTTTAGAAGTTAAAAGCACATAAAGAGCATATGAAGAAAACTTTGAAACAAAAGATGAAACTTTGAAAAAGAGAACTACATAGAAGTATTACCCTTAACAAGATGAACAACTTTGATGAAGAACTTTAAGAGAAAAGCTTGATAAAAATGTAAACTTTGTAAGAGAGAAGAATAAAAAGGTAGTAAAGTGAAAATGTGAGAAAATGGAGGAAAGTGATGAATGGTGGAAATGATGGGTATTTATAGAGAATGAGGAGAGTGACACAGTTTTGGAGAGGAAGAAGAAGAAAGAAGAGAAGAAAGAAGAAGAAAGAAGGTGGGTTGCTTGTAGAGAGGATAAGGAGTTAAGGTGATGTGATGTGATTGGAGAGAGAAAGATGAAAAAGTGAGATTATGAAATAAAGTCAAGATTCACTTTTTGAGGTGTGTCATAGCCTTCACATCAAGTCACTCCATGTCACTTCATCCTCTTGATGCTTTGCTCCATTGCGATCGGATGACTTCCCCGATCAGATTTCCCAATGATTTCGCCAGGAAATCCCTAAGATTTGGCCCCGAACAAGATTTTTCGAAAACTCCAAACCCACACAAAACATCATAAAAACACTAACCATCTCGCTCACGAATTAAAATTTTGTCTCTAGCTCAGTAAACTTGTATTGGCAGTGAGAACCCAGCATCGGTTGCCTGAATTTTCGACCGAAAATTTTCTCGTGACTTCATACGATAAAACAACATAAGAAAATGATTTTATTTTAAATAAAAATCATCCTCTGGATTTTATCAAAAATAAATACCTTAAAGCCTGTATTTACCGATAAAGAAGCATACGAAAAACAAGGTGTTACACCCAATCACGAATCAAGTCGAAACCGAGATCGGACGGAAGAAACTCCCCAAAAATGATTTTTCTCTCTCTAACTCGTCTCGACCCTCTTTCTCAGTGTCGCAACTCGCATGCAACAAATGAGAAATGAAGGGAGAAGAAAAAATTTTATTTTTCATTCTTCGTTGTGCACGCTCAGCTGCAGCAGACTCCCACGCTTTAGCGTGGACACGCTCGAGTGTGGGGCATCTCCACGCTAGAGCGTGGAGCCCGATCTCCACGTTACATGCAATTGACATGTGTTTCCCACATGTTTAAAACCCAGAATGCTATGGCATCCAAACACCACGCTTTGAGCATCCTCCCTCGATGCCTGATGCCCAATTTCGCGCCAAAGGCATCCCGAGTGTAATACCCTGTCTTTTTCCTACGTTTAATCTATTTTTGCAGTATTGGTAATTAGTTATCTATTTATATTTTAACCGGTAATCAATAAAATGTTTTTTTTAAAAAAAACAAAATTATATCTAAAACCCATTATATTTTAGGAAGTTAGGGTTCGATGTTGGGTTTAAAACTCATACAAAAACCGATCTGTGTTTTTACTGACAGTATAATTTTATACCGGCAAAAACCCTAATTTGACCTGAAACTGAAAGATTCTAGATTTTATCATTATTTCAGTGATAAAGTCTATTCCTATAATTCTTGCACATAAATAAAATATTAGATTTTATTCGGGTGAATTTCGGGAAAACGGGCAAAACCCTAATCGGGAAAACAACGAACCGGATACTGACATGCAGAGATACACCAAGGACAGAACGGTGAGTCATCCGTGATGACTAATGGGGGATAAGTCACCATGGTGAGTAATGGTGGTGACTCACCTAGTCATGATTACAAAACCTAAAATATATAGATATTTTCATTACTAACCTAACCTAGCTTGGTTAAAATCAACTATAGTTTTCATTTGAATTTAACAAGACAAAACCAAATTGAACTCTCCTTCCTCCATGAGATACACACACGGTCACACCCCCTAGATACACCTCCACGACACATTTCTTTCATTAGGTCTTAGCATGATGATTCATAAAATAGCTAGGTTATAATATAGTATTTTCTAACTTAACCTAATTTCAACTATGATCAACAACAAAAACCTATCCTCCCACCTTGGATGAGGAATTTCATAAAACACACACTCACCCTTATCTTACCTTACCTCCATTTATTATTATAATGGGTTGTGGGAAAATATCTTAGATCTTTTATATATTATACATTATCTTCTAACCAAACTTAAAACCATGATCAACCAACCATGGTTACTAACTAAGACAACCTCCAAAACATCTCCTTCTCACTTGAGATTGTCGGTCAAAGCATCATATGGTCACCATTTTTTTTTTCTTTTCACTTAAAACACTTAAGTCACTAACTTAAGTTAGTTTTAGAGATCAAAAACCTATGTTCTTCATTTCTCTCTCACGTGTTCTTCATTTCTTTTCCATTTTCCACCAACTTAGAGACATGATTTCATGATTCTTCCTTCATGAAACTTGTTCCTTAGATCATTGTCTTCACTTTGATCCACTTTGTTCTTAGATCCATGAACTTTCAAGTTCATCTCCTTTTTCTCAAATTCGGCCCACACCCATAAATCATCATCCAAACCTTGTTTTGATCTTCTAAGATCATATTCTTACTCCTCTAGATGATCTATACACTTTCTATTCCACACAAAAATCCATTTAGAGCTTGTTTTCAAAATGGGTTTCTAGAGGCCATATTCGGCCAAGCTTGTCTTTCCCACATCCAATCCTTGTTCTACCATTTCAACCCACTTTCCCAAAGCTAATCATCATTCCAAGCAACTTTCATGTTGAAGCTCATGAAAAAAACCATCTTGACATAGGTCCTTCAAGATCAAAGTTGGAGTGCTATAGGTAAAAGTCATTTCTTTTCATTCCTATAGTGATTTTTTAACTTCTAACTAAGATTATATGTTGATAATCTTATTCCATGCTTCATTAGCATTCTATATATGTAAATTATTTTACTTTCCATATTCTTGATCATTTATGAATTAATTCATGAAAATTTTCATACTTATATTTTTGAACTTCCAACAATTTTTCGATAGTAGAAATACATATCCATACATGTCTACCAAAGGATTTTGAAAACAAATAATCCTAGCCCTATAATCCATTGTTTCGCCGTGAGCACCCCTAGGTTTTGACCTCGGTTTTTTATTTTAACTTGGTATTTTGTTGATGGATGAAGGTGATGATGACGGAGTTGGATTTTGTGGTTTTGTGAAACAAAGAAGAGAAACTTGCTTAATGGAGCAACAAGAGGTAGGGGGAGTGAACCACCTCACACCATATTGGTGGGAGTGAAGATGGCTTATATTTGTTTGTGAGGATTGGAAACCCTAGACCTAGGGTTATCCACTTTGTTCAGTTTGGTCCTCTATGAGGACACGATTGTAATGGTTAATTGTAGTTTGATTCATGATTATTGGTGCGATTACTTGGTTGGAAAAGTGATTTCTAGCATGATGAAAACCATTGCTTTGATCATTGGATCAAGTGAGGATTTTAATACTTGGTTATTGAAAATAAGTTGATTACTGTGATTATTGGATATAACATGATATATTGTTGATTTTGCATAATTGTGAGATTTTTTAGGTGAGTGTAATATTCACTTTGGCTGTGATTGGCTTTTGGCCAAGTATAAATGAAAATAGAGTATAACACCAATCCTTGAAACTTAGGTTTACTTTAATATCCTTAGTGAGAAAATGAATGTTAAAATCCATAAATGAAAAAGGATAAGTTTTGAACAATTATTTTGGGATTTTTGATTTTTGGTTAAGGATTTAGAAATGGCTTGAGAAATGTTTTGATCTCACTTCATGTTTTGAAGTAACCAAATGGTTTTTTAAAGACCAAAGGAATAAGTGTTTTAAGGATCATTGAAGTAAAGAGGAAAGTGTTGTTTTCCAAAACTGTTTTTACAGTGTTTAGAACTGTATTAATGTGTTCAAATGGTTATAAAATGGTTTTGATCTTTGTTTAGGTTATAGAGGAATAAAATCATGTTTTAGCGGACTTAAAAACGGAATTTTCACAAAATCGACACGAAATGAACAAAGGTTCTAATTTCGACAAAACTGTTTTGGACAGTTTGAAACTGTTTTTAAGTTTAAGTGTCCTAAGACTCCAAAATGAGTGTTGGACCATTAGGCTTAACAATCATTGAAAAAGGATATATGCTATTTTCAAATTTAGCAAAGTTCGTCAAGTTTTTCGGATTTTTATACAAATTATAGAGAGGCTCAAAATTAGCATTTTAATACTTTAATATAAGTATTTGAATCTAAGAAAGTGATGCATTTGAGAGAAACGATTATATTTTTCAATATATGGAAGTTAAGTTGAAATATAGTAAAAACACTAAACCGGTTTTAAGTATTTAGATGTTTTTGAGAAACAGGTTTGAAATATTTGGTATCATATACCTATGTTCAATCTTATTTCCAAATGATTTATTTTTAGTCAAAGGGTTTGATTTTAGACAAAAAGAGGTTTTGGTCTCCAAGACTAGTATTTCAAGTTAAACGGAAAAACCTAAGTCGAGGATGACTTGGTGAAAATATCTAACCTAATGATTTATGACGAGGTGAAGCAAGACCATTGTCATAAAGTGTGGATAATTCAATATCCACACATCATAAAACTTAACGATAAAGAGTATTTTAAGGTTACTAGCTCGACAAGTAATCCCATTCGGGAATGGACTAAAGAGGGAGCAATGAGTTAGTGACGAATGACCAACCTTCATAATGTACTAAATCATTAAAACATTGATGACCAACAAGTGGGATCCTAAACTTGTCCAAGGATTCACGTTAGTACTATCTTGCCTCTAGAATGGCTATTGATTCCATAAAAGGAACCCCGAAATTTATCCGATAAATACGAACACACATGCCGGTGATCGGCTCGATCCAAAGAAAATTGTCAATATGACCTTTGTACCCAGGGGAAGTAGGCCTACATGTTCTATGTGCATGTGAATTGTAGGGTGACGATTCTTCAATGATCTTGGGAATGTCGGGTTGGGATGACTACAGATGACGATTCGGGTGATGGAGCTGTGAGTCACATGCAAAACAACATCTTCTACTGATCTTGCACAATTTTGGTTATTGATGGAATTTCACAATCAATGGGGTTATTATTATTGATGCACAAGTATGCCAAATGTTGGCGGAGAATTGTGGTGTTCTAACCACTCTTCCGAACATTCTCTTAACTCCGGAGAGTCGGATCTCCCTTGAGGTGTGAGGTATGGGACTATGCAGTTTCAATCAATCATCTCTCGTCTTGTGAGGTTGTGTAGGTATGGGACTATGCGGTTTCAATCAATCATCTCTCGATTCTTGTGAGGTTGTGTAGGTATGGGACTATGCAGTTTCAATGGGTCATGGTTGTGTATAAGCCGTGTCCGTAATGCTTTGGTGTTGTATGCTATTGATGATATGTATTTGGTGGATAGTTGTAGGTATGTTTGATTGAATTGTTGACCTGCAACTGGATGATAACATGATATATGTTAGTAAGAATATGTGTATGCTTATGTGCCATGTTTGTGTCGTGTTGTTTTGATATCTCTTATTGTGAGATGTTGGGAATCTCACCTCCCTATTTTCTATTGCCTCGTGTCACTGACTATGTACCTTGTGTGTTCTTTTGAGAAGACTGAAATGTCAAGATGTCACTGGGTTGATTCATTGTAGAGGTTGAGGTTCGAGCATGCTGATGATATGTTGAAGTTCCTAGGGGACGTCTTGCAACCTTCGATGGTCCAAGATGATGGTCTTTTGTTTTATGTCATGCCTGACCTTTCTTCCTTGAGATAGGCAATGACCGCGATGGTTTTTAGGGTTATGACTCTTCCTGGAAGGGAAAGGGCCTAGTACAAGATCTACCTTGTAATGCCTCTAGAAGTGTCATTTGTGACGACGACAATGGTCTTTGTAGAGTTTCCGCTAGATTTCGCTGTTGGGCTTGTCCTTTTTTTTTTTTTTTTTTTTTTTTTTTTTTTTTTTTATCATGATGTACGAAAGGATTGTATTTATATTTCAGTTTGGGGCAATAATATGTCTAGAGCTATCGTCATGAACTATGGAGTCTGACCCAAGTACCTTAACTTTAGGACAATGACTCCATCTCTTATGTTGGCCGCAGATGTAGATGTTGTACCTGACGAGTGGGTTGGTTTTTCTTATATAAGTCTATTTTTGAACTCCTATGACCTAAATTTATGAGGAAATATTTTATTGTACATTCATCGTTTCCAGACATTTACATTCACGACTTGCTAAAGTGAAAATTTCGAAATTATATTAAAACGAATTTTAAAACTACCTAATTTCGGTCTTAAAACGCGCTTAATGTAGTGCACAAGGGGGTGTTAGACTGAGAAGCGTTTCAAGTCCGATTGACCTCACACTGATATACAAACTCATTAGAACCTAAGGAACAATATTAAGACCTTAATCATGCTTAACTCTTCTCAAAACCTAAGCAAGAAAACATAGTATTACCTTAGAAACATTAGTACAGAAGCACCTTTAACAATGGGTTAAAATTGACTTTTAATGTCGGATTTTGAGTCACGTTAAACCAACCGACGTTATAAGTTTAACTTTTAACGCTTGTTATACAACCACTATTAAAGTAAATATATAACAGCGGATTGCTGGGAAGACCGCTTTACAAGTGCAGCTTGAATATCATGACAATAAATAAGTGCTTTTACTAGCCCTTTAACAGTCCCCAGTTATAAGGGGGTATTATTTATACAAATTGTTTGTTTCAGTTTCACGCACCTATAAGATTTCAGAATCCTAAGATTATCCCAAAATTCAACTCATCCACTAAGTAATGCAATAGTATATACATACACACACACACAAACAACAAATCAATAGATTCAAATACATTAACTAAGTCATGATCCAACTAAGAAATCATATGTAAAACACACTTGATCAAGTAATAACTAAGTCACATCTACACATACACAAATAAACGATAGTCCTAAATTCACCTAAAACATAAATCATGAATTGTACTCAAAACAATACTCAACCACTAACTTTATTCCACCAAAGCCTCGTACAAGTTCAAAGAGATTCCAAAACATTAGTTAAATCTAAGACATCACATAAAAAATAAATAATTAACATTAATTAAATAAACATTAATTACACATGCAAAAAAATAAAAATAAACACATACAACTTGCACTAGTAGTCAAGTTTAGATCAATATCCCTTCATTATGATCATCACGAGTGGCAAGTACACTCACCACATTTTCTCAATGAAATTAGGCATCCGTGATGAGAAGAAGGAGTCTCAGCATTTTTGAGTCAATCTTGATTTCAACACTACCATTAAGATGTTTTTTCCTCCGAGAACCACCTCACCACTTTTTTTTAGTTGAGCAATCATTGAGTAAAAAATCTTGTTTTGCTTGAGAAGCCATGATAAAGTACTCTTCCCTGAAGTCCAACCTTTGTTAAAGTCCACTGAATATAAATTTTAATTCATCCCTACAAACCACTTTTTATTTTCAACTCACTTATATTTTCAACTCCACTACATAAAACCCCCACCGAATTTAGTAGTGTTAATTTCCAAATTTCTTCAATGACAAAACCAAGAAAGAGACATGTGCCATAATGGGATTTTGTATCTTTAGAAAATCTAGAGAGTGTGGCACGGATCACTACTAAGTAACCCCACTATTTTGTAAAGGTAATTTTGTCATCCCTAGACTTTTGGTATAAAAATGAAATCTTATGACGGCCATAACAATTTCTGAAAATATGAATATTTAAAGTAACCCGTATATGCTAATTTTAATGTATACAAAGATTACCATCCTTCAGATTTCATCTTTAAACCATTGTTGGAAAGTCCTCGACGCTGTTCAACAACCACTTTTCATTCTCAGGTTTTCCTTCCCAATTTCCTTGTGCTCAGGGGCTGGCTAAAGATTGAACATCACGAGTTATTCATATATACAAATGTGCTGAAGAACTTCCCCCCCTCGTTATAACAATCCACTTAATGCAAAACTTTACCTCACATCCATCCATCGAGGTTGAATCCTGTAGGCCCAGACTCTCTCAAAGTGAACCAACAAAACTAATAGCTCTTCAACAAATTACTGAACAATAGCATGCCATGGACGCCAGTGGATTCCTCACATAGCTTTCAAGATTTTCATGTACGCTCAATGGCAAAGTATCCACTTTAAATAAACAGGGCCACAAAATTTAATCTCCCTACAAGATGATCAATTAGTTGAACTACGATTCAAAAATGAAGGAGGAAATCATCTCAAATTGGCACAGATAATGACTTTTTTTTCCAACCCATTCAACTTCCCTGGATTACGACTTTACATTTGTTGGGAATTTATATGATAAAAAATAACGAAGCGGAAAAATTCCCTATTGAAGCGATCCTGCAAATCGGCAGATTCCGACGGTTAGAAGACATACCTTCGCAGAAATGACAGTTGATTAAAATATCTCGTCACTAACACCGGATGAACGCGTCACTACAGGATCCACACCATTGCATTCCGCGGAACGCCCAACGTCACAAACCCCAAGTCGCTCATTTCACGCCAAATGCTAGCTTCAAAATCGAGACCTCCGTCAGCTCACTATCACTTCTGGCACGCTAGGTAAAACAAAAACCAGACAGGCAATACTAGCTTAAGCGGTTTACTAAAGTAGTTTCCTGAAGAAAGTTACGAGCAACGTCACTCCAAGTCCCAGTACTATGTGCTAGGCCCACAGAAAAGTCCAACTTCCTCTTAATGCTTCTTTAATCCTGTCCTATGTATGACCCTATAGGTTCCCAAAACGCTAGTAGTAATATTAAACCCATTTAATATTACAAATAAAGGAACTAAAATCTAGCAATACATCACCTTACACTCACGTAGAAAGTCCTAGATTTCACCAAACCCTTTTCAGGACAAATATTCATGTGATTATTATCCTTTGTCCATATATAAATTCCCGAACAATAAGACACTAACAATATTACCTTGTATGATTCACATAATGTTCCTGACGCAGATATTAATAACAAAATGAGGTCAATATCTCAATTGACCACTTTAAGACGCCATGCATTTTTACAATCTCACTCTATCAAAAATGCCGAGATATTACCCCCGTTATGTAGGGGAGAGACAAATTCCATCTAGGTCACTCACATCCTCTGCATGGCCGTGTATGCCCAATGTCCGTTTTTATAACTATCCTATTACAGATGACGTTGACGATATTAAAGCACACACTTCACCAGTGATCGAGCATTTCGTGGTCGAAGGATTTTGCACACACCATTTGCTAGCATGAGAACTACTTATGACACTCACACAATGCTCCATGTAGTGTTCTCATGGTGGGTCAATCCAAACATCACATTACCTAATGTGCACCCCACGGGCGACCATATCTCCATTCAAGACCAGAGATATGGTCAAGAGCCTCACACATATAACAGTCTCAACGAATATTATTCTTATTAATAAAAATACTTGACTAGCTTGGAGCATTCTAGAACAGTGATTTCTAGCTCAACAGCAGCACTTGATCAAGCCATATATATATTCTACAACCGAAATTTCTATTCTAAGGACTTTATTATGTTTAAACAAGTAAATACAATAAATTGGAATGTCATATATCATATATACATAACAGTAAGATACAAATGTAAGTCAACAAATACACTGCCTCTAGGATATACACCCAACAACTCCCACTAGCACTAGAGCAACCAGTATAAATCAATGCCCATCGAACTAGTGTGACCTTCTGGCTTACTGAGACAAGAGGTTTAGAAGGGTCAACAACGTTGATCAAGGTTGGCATTTAATATTTTCACATCTTCTTCATCGATAACTCTCAATGAATGGAAGCACTTAAGATATGTTCGATCGGGCCGATGAGATTTAGGTTCCTTAGCCAGAATGGCCCCATTGTTACCACAAACAGACCAACTGGGTCCACAACACTAGAACCATACTAAGCTACAAGAATGTAAACAACACCAGAACCTATCACAGCACAGATTAGTTTCGCTGAGACCCCATTAGTTATCACAATAGGAGATCAATGGGGTCCTTGCCACTATCTCTGCTTTGAACACCTTCCAACCACCGCCGCCATTTAGGCAAGGAGAACACACAACCATATTGCACATGGAATCATCCTTACTCACTCCATTGAAGCTAGCTCTGTAACCTTGCGATAGTTCTTCCTCTTTCCATACTCAAGAAATCCAATCCCCACTTCTTCTCAAGTACTTAAGGATGTTCATAAGACCTTGACTTTCATCGGATCGACTGTACTGCTATGCTTAAAGACATCACATACAACTCGAGCATAACACGGCATACACGATTGATCCACTCATGGATGCAGTGTGGAATCTACCATGCGATCCCTTTCTATTGAGCGAGTGATCGCTTCGATACAGATTACACCATGGATAGGCAAGAGTCCTTTCTTGATTCACGCAGTCAAAGCGTCTCAAACACTTTCTTCCTGCGATGCATTCACCCGAGCTAAGCAATTCCCCACACCCTCCTATAGATCCCGATTCCCCAGACACAGGTAGTTTCCACCCAAATCTTCATAGAGAGCTATTCCCCAACCATGTCTTTACATTTGTAGTGTAGGGATGTCATTCCAGCTGAGTAATATATCATCTACATATAACACCTCTAAAAACAACAATGCTCCCACTATCCTTCTTGTAGACACAAGGTTCATCTTCACTTTGATGAATCAGGCCTGTTTACAAATAAACATCACAAACAAGGTTCAACTTTCTGAGTTTGCTTCAATCCACAGATTGATCACAGAGAATTTACATACTCTTCTCAGATTCTCGAATACAGTTTTCTTCGTGCCTGTGGCTTACACATATCTTTCAAGAAGCTTTCCATTGCTGAAAGTGCATGATAATCCATCTCGCTGGCATTCATAACCATGGTATGCACGATAAAGAAGTAAGATCCTAGACGGATTTAAGTATCGCAACAGTGAAAAGGTCTCACTTAGTTTACACCATGAATTTGCTTGAAACCCTTAGCCACCAATCACACTTCCTTAAAGTAGGCATGTGTACTTTACCATCCAGGTCGGGCTTTTCTTTTTTGAAAACCCACTTGCACTATGGGTTTCTACTCCTTCAGGTTTCACTAAGGTCCATATTCAAGTTGGTGTCCATGGAATCCATCTCGTATTTCATGGCCTCAAGCCACTTTCTCGCATTTTGGGCTAACATACCGGTAAGTCGTCACAGTTCATCTTGATCCATGAGCAATATATCACTTGGGGAGTCATGAGAACCATATCTCTCAGTCAGACGATCCTCATAGGGTCTACTTGTCTTGTGCTAATGAGCAAAAAGTTGTTCCTCCACAACATTTTTGTGAAGGTCAGCCATGCTCTACCAATGGTAGGTCACTACTTATGATTCTTGAATTTCTTCAAGTTCTATCTTCCTCCTATAATCGGTTCCTATGGAGAGAAAAACTCTTTTCTAGGAATACACTGGCCTGCAGCAGCAAAACACTTTATTTTGTAAGGATTATAGAAATAGTATCCTGGTTTGGGACACCCACAAAGTTAAGCATTTATCGATTCGGGGATCGCTTATTAGAAACTCTTGACGCTTTAAGAGATAGGCTTTTCACAACCCAAATCTTCATAAAAGGTATATAATGCTCATCACCCATATGTCATATGGTGTCTTTTCACCATTTTCCATGAACACTTGTTATGTGTGCTGTCATACTATAGTATGTCCCCGTAAAGAGTTTCGAAGGTTTGCATTTATTCATCATGCAGACTCAAATCAGTACGCCCACAAGGCCTCGGACATTTCTCCTCTCGTAACACCATTCCATTGTGGTGTTCTGTGGAGTGAGTTGCATAAAATTCCACACTATCTCGTATGATCATCAAATCCTTAGGCTCAAGTTATTCACCACCTGACCGATTTCAAGAGTTTTAATATTTTTACTAAGCGTTATTTTGTACCCTATTTTTTTAATTCCTTGAATCCTTTCTAAAGGATCTGTGACTTATAAGCCATAAGACACACAAATCCATATCTATCAAATCAATGAAACGGGATGAAGTACTTCAAAACCACCTCTTAGCTACACGTGTTTAGGGTCCGTGATATCGCCAGTGTATAAGACCCCAAAGATCATAGTTTCAATTTTTCCGTGAATGTAAGCTTTAGTCATCTTTCCCAATAAACAAGACTCACATATCTCATATGATTCATAATCAAATGAGTCCTAAGAGTCCATCTTTTATGGAGCTTT